>JAQNCA010000032.1:563356-576674 GCA_029783725.1 Acanthurus tractus
GCTTTTTATTCTCTATTATTGTATGTTTTATCATTTTATTCTGTCTTGGTTTTCTCTGTTTTCTTTTTGTTTTTTTTTATGTGAAGCACTTTGAGTTGCATTTTATCATGCATGAAAAGTGCTAGATAAATAAAGTTTGATTGATTGATTGATTGATATTGTTTATAAAGTTTTCAGGTAGTATTAAAAGCAACAAAAGGACTCAAATAAATAATTCATTTTTTTCATCTGTGACTCTTTACTATTATTTTATATTACAATGAAATGTGTCCATATATTGGCATAGTGTGTTATATTTCATGCTTATACATAGGAATTGCAAATTCTCTAGAATGCCAAAAAACCCAAATTAGTGAGCACAGTTCTCAATTACAGTCACTTACCTGTGTTCATCCCAATATGGTTGTGCCAACTGCACACACTCTACTCTAGTCGAGCGGTTCTGAAAAAAGATTTTCAGAATGCCCATCCTTTGAAAGTTGTAGCCACAGATATACAACCCAAGATGTGATTAGACATTAATATTTAGGGATGGAATTTAACAGCAGCCATCTTACTTGGGTCAGTTTTTGAGATGGACCAACAATTACCTTAAAAAAAAGGATCTGAGACATGCTCATTTAAGAAGTGTGAACAGTGGCTTGTTTAAAATTGGCTTGTTTAAACATGACCCAGTGGACAGAAAGCAGTCAGTCATGACTAAAATATATAAACCAAACGTCTGAGTCAGGTTTTAAAAACCAAGAGGAAATGCAGTGTTGTTGCAGAGTGTTCACAGATAGCTTTCACTGAGGTGGGTTAATGTTGAAGGTGGGTGATAATTATCATCTATTTCATTGAAGTCTGTATTTAAATGTTGCCAGATCTTTAATATTTTATCTGTCATAAGAAGACTCAATGGGCTGGTGGGCAGCAGGAGCAATTAGACAACAGTCTTTCAAAATATTCTTGGATTTTGACCATTTGTAGCAATTAATTTGAGAACTTTTCTTTGCTCTTTTGATTTCATGCGGCTGTACATGCATTAAATATACTAAAGAATCAGTGAAGATATTGGGCCATATTTAAATGATCTATTGGGCATTGTATAAGGCAAATGGAGCAAGTGCGTGTCCAGCCTCTTTTGTTAGTTTTACAGTGCATCATCTCAGCCAATGTAAGGCCTACAGAGCAAAAAGGTTGTATTTAGACATTCAATTAGTAACAGGTGTGTTTTGGGCATGGCATCAGCTTAACCAATCAGGACGCCATTTCCATTTCCTTTAAAAGCCAGGACCTGGTGTGTTCCAGTCTCATTGCCCCAATTAATAATAATAATAATGTCAGGTAGAAGTGAGCAGTTTTCATTGTCCCTGTGTGTTAAAAATGCAATGGCCAATGTGAATGTTATGTCATACATGTGGATGTCCGTATGTTGGAGCATCTTACTATCTGAGTAAACAAACAACAAAAAAAACATTTCACCATGATATGAGACCAGCATTTTGTTAGTCTATTGTAAAGTTACTTTCTTCTGCCTCAAGATAGCAGGATCCAGACCACACCTTATTTTTGGACCAATATGCCTGTGGGTGCACAGAGCGGCACAAGTACACTTGCTGCTTACACAAGGCGGATGCTGTGTGAAAGTGACAGCTGTTTCCATCTAAAAAAGAAAAAGCAATGACCCTTGCACACCACTATGAACCAAGTTGTGCCAAGCTTGAGATGGGGCGCATTGAGTTTATCTCTTTTTCTATTTCTGTTCTCTCCCCCTACGTTGTCTCATTGATTTCCCTTAGTTTGTATTTGACCATGGCATAGAATAAGTTCCCACTTTTTAAATCTGACCAGGGCTACCAAAATCTCTGGGATGAAACTGTTTTAACACAAACACATTGCTTTCCAGTGAGATCCAATTGTCCACATGTATTAAACTGTGTTTAAGGCTGTAAAAACGTAATGGTGAGAGATTAATTTATTTATTTATTTGGGAGGGGGCAGTCTTGTGGGTTTGGGGTCTAGTGACAGAACTTAAAGAGCATTGCAGTATGTCAAATTAATGAAGTTTAAATCATCCACACAGAAACTATGGAAGAGCACGAGGTCAAGTGTGTGCCCTGTGTAATGTATGGGGTCAGTCCCATTTTGGATCAAACTAAAGAAAGTTTAGTTTAGTTAGAGCTAAGAACAATAAAATAAATAACATTTTTTATACATTTTCCTGTTTCCTTCCTGCTAGGAGGCAGGCCATCATGTTTTAAAAGGTCCCTCTTGGTGAAAAGGGAAACAAAGTGACGGGTAAAACTAAATCATGGGTAAAAGCATGGGTAAAATATTGCATCTATGTGTGGAGCCTGAATAGACAGCTAAAATGCTCAGAGCTCTTGATCATAATGGGAGTTTGTCCACACAGGAAATACTTTCTTCCAACGCTTTCAACTGTGCTGGCCAGAGACGAAGGATCACAGGGCAGCAACAAAGCTTGCCTTGGTATGATTTTATCCATGCCACTGTGTGCATTCCCAGCATGCACAGAGAGGTGGATGACCAGGTGAGTGAGGATGAGTTTGATCAAATCAATATTGCCTGCTGAGATGAAGTTTGTAATAGCCCCAGAAAGTTTAACGTCTTTGATGTTGCAGTCTCAAACAATTAAAATCTCAAGAAAACTTAGTGTCAGGGTAAACTGAGAGTTTCACTCTGAGATTTTGACCGATAGTTGATGAGCTGGCTAAGTATGATTGGACTGAAGAGTTGATTACCTGGTTAGGGTAAGGGTTAGGATAGGGTGGATGGAGGCACTGTAATAGCAATAGTAACAGGTGGCTGTGGTGAAAGAGAAGAGGTCACTGCAGCTGTAATGGAGTTGAACAAATTGTCAGACTCTGAGTATCAGAGTGACAAACAGGACTTTTACTCCATGGAACAACTGATGAAGGGGAATGTGTCAGCGTGAAAGAAACAACACTGGCAGATTTTAATACAAAGAGAGATATGCTTCACCCTGCAGGAGGTGAGTGGGGAGAGGACAGACTTCAAGGGAAATTCAGTCACAGAAGCAAAGAAATTTGTGGGTGGGATATTACTGACAACACCCAACAGATCATTGAGAGGAAGGCAATCTTTTGTCTTTCAGAATGACGTGAGGATGGGCCGGGTATGACAGCATTAGTAACAGCCACTGCATCCTAAAACACAGGACTGCTGGCTTGCCACAACATGCTAGCTATGTTTGCTAGTGATGCCATAAATGTTGCAGAGAAAACTAAAATAGAAAGTCAGCATTTTATAAATAAACAATTTAGATTTTGACACTGGAAACAAATGCCTGGAGTGTCGTAATAATAAACAAATAAAATAAAATAAATCAGGGCTGTAAACAAAGGATGTAGATTTGCTCGTCCCTGGTTGCTAAAAAAAATGCCAGGTCTGAATTTAAGGGTTAATTACTCTTCATGATTACCTCTTGCATTATGTTGTTAGAGTCTTCTTTTGTTTCGACTCTCCTCTCTTAAACTGTTGCTTTTTTTCTACTCTCCTGTGTCCTGTTAGAAAAACAAAAAACAAAAAAAACACTGTAATTTTATATACACGTGGGCTTTTCCACCAAGCAATGACAAGTCAATGAATGACAGGCATTAAGTTAGTCATGATCGTATATGGATGCTACAAGTGTGTCTAGGGGTTTAAAACGTGTTCATCTGTAACAAAATATTATGAGGAACAGCATCAAAAGTTTTCTTAAAGCTTTTGCTGCCCTTTTACCAGAAAGTCAAACAATCCAGCTGTAGTGGTTTATTGTCATGGTTGTGTGTGTTTACAGTGTATTTGAATGTGCGTGTGCATGTGCGTGTGTGACCGTGTTCTACTCTTCATTCTCCTGGGGTGCATGTCTCATGAACAAACCCAATCTAATGACCACATTACATAGCATGCATCATTTAATTCTAGACAATATGGTATCCAGCAGCTCCCTGCTGCAGGTCAATGCAAGAAGAAGAGAAGAAAACATGGGATAAAGGATGGGGTAAGGGACTGATAGAAAGACATATTTGAACAGGTGTTTATGCCAGCAGCTGTGTTGTATTCTAGAAGAGATAATGCATCCATGGTGAACATGGGTGAAATTTGAGCAGGCGCAAACACCTCGTTTGCAGGGTCAGCTTTGGATGTAATGGCATATGATTGAATGTGAAGGAAAATGGTAGTGATAGCAGTGGCAGTGCAAAGGATGAGGTGCTCTACACTCACTCACTCATATGAAATGATGTGAGGAGACCTGATGAAAATAAAGGCATGCAGATGGACAGATGGATGGAACATGTGTGACCACTGATGAACTGACAAGAGATGTTATGAATTTAAATTGAATCTAACCTAAATAAATATTTTACAGCAATATGAGGCCCTGCTGCTTCCCAACAGATATAATGAATTGTAAACTGGAGTGTAGCAATTCAGTCATCACATTTATATCCTTCTTTTGTTTAAGTATCATTAAAATATAAAGAGATCCATGTGTACACAATACAACACAACAAAACCTGACTTACATGGATAAAATAACCGTTTTTTGATTTTGTTATTTCTTAGTTTTTGGATTTCCTTACTTTTGTTCTCATGGGTTTTTATTTTTTTCTGTGTTAGCTTATTTAAGTAAATCTCGCTTTTAGTTTTGTTTTCTCCATTCTCTTTTTCTCACTTTCTCTGTACACCTCTGACATGTACAATAACATGGTGCCTACAGTCATGGCAATTTTAAAACAAAAAAAAAACACTGGCACTGATATTTCAAAAGGTCAAACCCAAGAAACACCCTTGACATCATGTGTTTTTATTTTAGCCAGAGTATGTTAATATCATTAATCAAGCACTGACACACATAAGAGAGTAAGCACTTACAGCGCAACAGATCATAATGCTGTGTTTGCCAAATAGATAAGCAATTAGCATGGTCTGATGTTTAAAAAATCAGGCTTAATTGTAAATAGGCTGATTGATGTTTTCTAACCACGTGAATTACCACACTTTTTGGAAAAATAGTAACCTCTGAAGGAGTGAAGTCTATTTAATTAGTCCTTAGAATCTTAATTGATTTTTTTTTTGTTCTCAAATTTTCAATATAATGTAGTCAATTACATACAATTTCTGTATTCCTTGATTTTTAGTTACTTAATTAATTTTTAAAAACTATTTAAATGATTCTGAATCAGTGTTGTCCCATCATTTAGTCGCAAAATTTCTGTCCGCATTTGTAGTATAGGTTTCTCATACTTTCCTAAGTGAAATTTCTTTTGCAAATATGTTCAAAAGAATCCCTGCCAATATGGCAATCTCAGTTGTTGGATTTCGACTCTGACTTTGTTTGTGGTGTTAAATATAGATGAGCATAGATAAGGACATAGGAACAGTTATGGATTTTTAAATACTGAACCAAAACAGCTGCTGTTTTAAAAGATGGATCAGATTTCAGTTGCTGTATGTTTACATACTTGTGTTAAATGCAATTCATGAAGTATGAAGACCAGTACTGTGGATAGGTCACCAACACCATCTGCCAAATAAAATGAAGGGTATTATGATAATAATCCTGCTGAGTTGCAAATGAATGAAAGATGGTGATGACCACGGAGTAAATGCAAAGACCCGTTATAACTGACCAGTTGTATATGTTTAGTGAGATGGTTGTGGTGATGATGATAGTGGCAGCATTTTAATGGTGACAATACCAATTATAGTAACTTTCGCAGTAATAACTGTGGGTAATCACAGCTGAAATGGACCTAAATTGCTTCTGATACATGAAGTGAAACATTTCATTTCTGATAATTGATATTAGCTCAGACACTTCCTGGTGATTAATTCCCCTCATTCCTTTGAAGGGCCCTCCTCCATGCCGATTCACCAAGTATGAAGTATAATCCTCACTTATTGCTTCTAATAATATCATTCTACTGTCTGCAGAATAATTACTTCCACTGTTAAGCTGCAATTTTCATCTTGAATTATGTATTTAAAGCACTTGTTTTTTGGATATGGAAAATGAAAGCTAAATGTGATTACAAAAATTAAAAGTAAGGCCTGTGTCGGTCTTGAAATATGAACAGATCCTGAATCTGATCAACAAAAATACCTAGAACAATGAAGAAGGTGAAAATAAATGCTAGACTAAAACAGTCATGCTCATTAACGTCTAATTAGGATATCTGTGAATGTTCTCATTCATCCAAGTCATAGTTATTCTCGGCAAGACATTGAAGACATTTCACCTCTTATCCAAGGGGCTTCATCAGTTCATGCTGGGTTCCGTGAAAATAACTGTTTTTCCTGACCTCAGGATGCCTTTAAAGAGCCCACTGGGACATCCATAATATTCCACCTCTCTAAAGGACCCTAAGAGGGCCGCAGGATGCAGTTCTTGATAGCTCGAGGTGACTAAGGTTAGTAGATGATCACTGTATCATTTTAAAGCTTTAGAACAAAAGGTAATACATCTCACTTAGAGATGGAGAACTAGAGTCCACGTCTTTGTGTGAATTAAGCATGTGACCAGCACCTCAGCAAAGTATGTATATGTTTATGAATATGTGTGTGTTTGAATAAACCCCAGTTCTTAAAGACCAGCTGCTGTGTGCCATGGAGAAAAGAACAGAATGGCTGTGCTTAACTCTTGCTCTGTCTTAATTGTATTACTGTGTATGTTTTATGACCCCTAACCCTAAACCTTTTGACACATTACCAGGTCTGACACCTGAAATAAGAGGCCAGTCAAGACACATGCACTTCAGTACAATATATGTCAGGATATTTTTAGAGACAAAATGTAATCCTTTATTGGTGTGAATTTTGTTTTTTTTTAAACTTTGGCAATAGACTTGGTGATCACTGTGAAGACATGCGAAGAATGCTGCAAAGTGAGAAATCAGCAGCTTTCAAACCAACCCCTAATAAAAAATAAATAAATAAGTAAAACACACAATTATTGGATTTTGTTTCTACAAAACTATTTAAGTATGATGGTGTTCTCTTTTTTCTATCAAAATATATTTTTAGCATTTTTAGCATATGTGTGTGTTTTTAGCATGAAATCTGGTGTCCAACTCTTAAAACATGAGGAGGTAAGGAATATTTAATTTACAACTGGGGCAATGTTCTTGACCTTGAAAGCTTAGCACCACAAAGTAAAAAGATCTGATGATGCCATTGGCATGCATTCATTCAATGTATATATTTCTTTCTTAACCAGCCAAAATTGTTGATGTGAATCTATTGAATACATTTGGCAGATATATTTACAGATGAGGTAATGTATTGAGGCAAATTATGACATGTTTTGTTATGATTGCAGACCTTCTTCCTTACTCTCTGACTTGTGTCACCTTGGACAGAGTAAGCCACAGGTGACAAAAGAAACATATGTTGACCTTGAATTAAGTTACGGATTTTATCTTGGTTTAAGCTTTGTTGGGAACAATTTAGAGAATTTATATCCACAACTAAATAATATATAACAAAGATTCATTGTTTAAATCTTTATTGTGGAACTGTTACATTTAATCACATAGGTGCCAACTTTATTAACCTGACAATGGCTTATATGATCGCTACCGACAGAATGACTGAAAGATTAGGTGATTATAGAGTCATAAGCAGAACCTGGCAGACACATTAGACTTTGACCATTCATAGGGCCCTGTCATACACCCAGTGCAAATGCAGTTTGCCAGTGGCGCAGGTGTCCTTGCTATCGTACACCTGGCGCAAATGTCATTTTTGCCACAAGTGTGCGATAGGCAACACACTTGCACCTGGTCTGTGTGTCGAAGAGCAGGAGGTCTGAGAATGAAGGCGGAATGGAGGCGTGTCCTGGCGTGTTTGCTATTGTACACCCATGACAGTAGGATACTTATAAAATTAAGCTAAAAAATAAAAAATGTATATATTTATATATACAAATATAACAACATATATAATGTAAAGCACTAAATGGGCAGGCTATACACACAAGACTATTTACAGTATATACACCTTTCACTTCTGCATTTAGGTGCGAGATATATGGATATAAGGGTATTGACATTGGTATGCTGGTGGCTGCACAGGATAACTGTGCACAGAGTTGTAAAATACACACATGGTGTGTAGCATTAAAAATACTAAGCAATGTAAATGCTAAGCATTGTAAGCAATGTTTACATTTACAGGTTGCACAAAGGCAGCAGAGATTTTTACAGAGTGGAATAAATACTGCATAGATATAAAAAAACAAACAGTGTATAAACAGTGAACATGCAGTATTGCACGAGGTAGGGAAGTGAATGAGTTATACAGCAGACAGAACAGTGCTACATTAAGTCGTGCTGTTAAAGAGTGACAGCTGATGGGATGAAGGACCTGCGGTAGCGTTGACATGAATTACATTTTAAACTATGAGTCGGGGAGTGAACCTGCAGTGGACGCAACAGATCATCATCGTGTTTTTTGCAATGTAACGGTAAGTTTACAGCCTCATTCACTACACAGCTAGCACACTTACTTAGCCGAAAAGCTAACATTAGCTGAAGTTGTTGTCTCTCCGTCTGTAATCTTCGACCCGCATGTTTTGCATACTGCAATCCGCTTTTTTGTTAACAACCTTGTAACTTTTGTACCCGAATGACACTATCTTTGGTATCATTTTTCAAACTGGCGCCTTGATTACCATTTCTTCCTTGTTGGTTGTTGTCCTACAATTGGATGATTGTAATTTGATTGGATGCTGTGCCTGCAGCTCGCAGACACACACACAAATGGGGAGAGAGAGATGCAGTGCATTCGTGAATGACATACATTTTGATCTTTGTGTTTTGGTGAAAGTAGCAAGTCTTTTCAAGTCAAAGGGCTCAAGTCCAAGTGAAGTCACGAGTCATTGCTGTTCAAGTCCAAGTCGAGTTGCAAGTCTTTTAACATTCTGTAAGATTGAGTCTAAAGACATCAAATTCATGACTCTAGTCTGACTTGAGTCCAAGTCATGTGACTCGAGCCCACACCTCTGCTATTCTCCTTTCCTCAGTCATGTAACACCATTATCAGGCAGTTAGCTAAGAAGTGGTAGAATGTTAGAAGTTAGCTGATGTCTTAATTTTATGGTTCTGATTTGGTTTGTTTGGTTTTGGTGCTGACCTCTCTCTCCCTCTCTCTTTCCAGCAGGTCGGTGCAGAGAGAGCGGGGATGAGTGATCGGGAGCGAAGTAATGATGCACACCTGCATTGCATTGGCAATTACCAGCACTATTTAAACCACCTATGCTCTGGCTTCGTCGCGAGACGATTGTGTCCATGTCCTTGTGCCAGTCTACTTCGAGCCTGAAAATTCTTCCCCGCTCTCGAGTTGTTTTTGTTTGTTCGTGATTGCTGTTTGCTCTTGTCGATCTGCCAGTGAGTTTTGTAGTCCTGGTATTTTTTGTTCTAGCTGTCGAGTAAGCCTAGCTTGCCAGTGAGTTTTGTTATCCTGGTCATTTTTTGTTGTTACTTTGCCGTTGTGGTTTTTTGTGTGTTTTGTAGTTAGATCTGTCTTCTCCGCTTTTTCCCCATCTGGGTGTTTTTTGTTGTTTTACTTTGTAAATAAAGACTCGTGTTTTGTACACCTCTGCATCTGGGTCCTGGTTCCTTGGTCCATTTCGTAACACTTACAGTAGTTTATTTGATATCACATAAATTTTACCTTGAAATATGGCCTGATATAAAAGATTTTTGCTGTGGTAAAATGATCATGCCCCTATGTTGTTTGACATGTTCTTTAAAATGAAATATATATGTTTGATAACAGCATTTCAGCTTACCCTGTGTGAGGTCAGAAGAAATGGTTTCAATGAATATGGATTATTTGAAGCTGCATCACTAAAGGACAAAAGTAATATAATCAATGCTATAAGCTGAAACATTCGTTATTATTTAAACATGGTTTACGTGGTCATTTGTGGCCAACTGGAGATTTAATCTAGTCCTGACTGCTAAACAAGGTAATGTTACAGGTTAGACTTTGCAAATGGCAATAAAATGTTAAATACGTTGTTATGGCACCAATTTCTATCCTCTCTGTTATTCGGTTTGACATTGAATCAAACTGGCTTTTCTTCCTGTAAGACTATAGGATTAGTAGCTGAATCAGTAACTTTGCCCCAGATCTGGAGGTATCAGTATTGGACTTTTTAAACCCCAATAAGCCGCTTCCTGTGTGCTCTCTCTCTTCCGCCCACAAACACCTATCTTTACCTCCTCTCCCCCCTTCTCTCTGTCTGTTCTGCTGGAACTCTCTCACTCAATCTCTGTCTCCCTCCAGCTTCTTTCCACCCACTCCCTCTCTCCTTTCATCCCTCCCTCATACACTCATTGCCTCTCTCCATCTACCCCCCTGTCCTCAAACTAATTGAGGCAGGTGGCCTCTTTTATTCCATCTCTCTGAACCTCTCAGCACTGCAGTTACCAGGCATCTCAATTACATTGTGTGTGTGCCTGTTTGTGTGTGTTTGTGAATGTGTACAGTTATCTGTGATTCTTCTTTGGAATTCAATCTGAATCTGCTGCTGTGAAAGGAGTCTTCATTTATTTGAGTGTGCATGTGCACGTGTGTGTGTTTATGTATGCATGTGTTTGTGTGTGTGTATGAATCAGTGAACATGAAAGTGAAATCCTAATGGCTCTTTTCTCTTCCAGCAGTGGCCTCTCCAAACACCACTCTTTGGGCCTCAACATGCAATTAATCAATTCAGCTTGGTAAGAGGATCTATTTATACCTCCACACACACAAAGACACACTCCTGACGTTCTGTGTAATGTTAGCCCTCGAACACAGAGGAACATTTTACCCAGTGTTAGTGTATCTGTGTGTGTGCATGTGTATGAGTGTGTAAACCTCTGTCAATGTACATGTGCATATGTGTGTGTTGCGAGGGGGGCAGATGATACTAACAGAAAAACATTGTAGCAGAACACTTTCTTTACGAAGAAATAACCCAACTAAAACAAAACCTCTTTGGACATTTGATATTACATGAAGTTCATTGGAGTTAAATTTTCCTCACGCCAAGTTTGTAATAAGCCATCTATCAAGTTTGCTCTTACTTGCACGATGTGTAAAAAGACAGAGAAAAAGAGTTTGAAAGAAATAAAGAAAAAGCTAGGACTTTTTTTGTCTTACGTGTTTCTTTAATTGGCCATTATCTTTCTTATCCACACACTACAGTGGTATATTAATATAAAAAAAACTGTTGATGCTAGAACCCACCAACTGATCATAGTTGCATTGAAACAACACACTTATTAAATTATGACATTTATATTAAATCAGTGTGGTGAGTAATACATTTTCCTGAATGCAGTCCTGCCCTGTGTTGCAGTATTATCAATGTAACAAGACAGCTGATCAAATATGGCTTCTTTTGTTCCTGCCCAAGTAATCTTGTATGCTCTCATTTGACCTGTGGTGGTATGCAGCATGACCTTTATTATTGTTTGAAAGAAGCTAAATTGTTTTCAAGCGGAACAAAGTAGAAAACACAAAAGACACAGCCTCTATCTATTCTTGAGCATATTTTTTCCATTTTGCCTGCCTGGATTTACTGTAGCATTGGTTGGCCTCATTCCTAATTTTGTCATTGTTTTGGTTTGGTTTTCCTCACTCTAAAAACTTTCTTTATTGCTATGTTGGTGTCATAAGTAAATGGTGGCACCTCTGAACCCTTTTCTTCATTGCTTATTTAAAATCTAGTTCCAAGTCAGACCCCTTTTACTAGTTTTAATTTAAGCTCTACGTTTGGTGTTAACCAGTGTATAACAGTGTTAAGTAGTTTTGATATAAATGTCATTTTTATTCTTCACAAACTCAAAACAACTACGACAATAATGATAAAAAAAGGTAAGCCTATTTTTTCAATACCATCAAAAATAGAGACTCTGCCAGAAACTAACAGGGAGACGCTGTATTAAAAGCAGTATAAGAAAAGTGTTTTTGATGAACAAATGTCTTTCCTTGGATTGTCTTAGGGGTTACAGGAATTTGTGTATGAACCTCTGTATGTTGCTTAGCAAATGACAAACTAAATTGGTTGCCCAACTTGCCTCTTGCCCCCTGCATGAAAAGATTAAGGTTTTTGGGTGAAGACTGGTGTGTCACTTTAGCTCTTGTGACAAAGGCTGGATGACTACCCTGATTTTGTCAGTTAATATTGTCTCAATCTCTTTGGCAGCTGAGGAATTTCAACTCAGTGTGGAAAGGACTGTGCTAACTGTGCACTACTTAAATGCTTCACCTCCAGCTGCCCAGTAAAGATCACAGAGGCTGATTTTGTGTCACTGTGATTATTCCTCAGGTTACAAAAGTGGGTTGGTGTGGGGACAAGAACAGTTAAACAAGGTACTCTATTCACACAAAAAGTAAAGTTTTTAGTCTCCTAATGTTAAGTGATGTGTGTGTGTGTGCGCGCACGCGTGTGTTTGTCTGTATATAATGACATATGGACTAGACCAAAAATGCATACACTCAGAATGTAAATATATGTTGAGTGTAATTTCTCAAAAAGTATAGATCACTATTTGCCCAGCTGAGATCTGGTCTTTGTATTTTGTGACGTTTTAATGACATACAAAATGAATGCTATTTTGTTTTGTATTGTCCTTCTTACCTGGAACTAAGCAATACTTTATTAATTACTTAAAAAACAAATATTGATTTTGTAAATATGATACAAGGAATGATACAAGGAAGTTTGTTGGTCATTATACAACAGGTTGTATAATGGAATTAAAATGTGGTTCCCTCTTGATTGATCAATTGATTGTAAAAAAATAAGACAACATAATTAAACACGGAGGAGTGCACATGGTGCATTAAGCAGTCTCACAGCCTGAGGAAAGAAGCTTCTTCATAGTCTGGTGGTGTGGCAGCGGTTACTTCTGTATCTTTTGCCTGACGGCAGCAGGGTGAACAGGCCGTGGCTGGGGTGGGTGTTGTTTTTTAGTATCCTTTTGGCTCCGTGCAGGCACCTCACCTCCCCGATATCACTGATGCTTGGTAGATGGGCACCAATGATGTTTTGGGCAGTTTTTATCACTCGTTGCAGAGTCTTCCTGTCCTGGGCCATGCACATGCCTGTTTGTGATGTTTCCAGTCAGGATGCTTTCAATCACCTCTTTGTAAAAGTTAACAGGAACCTAGCATGGGAATTTTGCTTTCTTAAATTTCCTTAAGAAGTACAGCCGTTTCTGATCTTTTTTAACCATGGCAGAGATATGTGAAGTCCATGACAAGTTCTCTGTTATGTTGATTCCCAGGAACTTAAAACTGCTCACTTGCTCCA
>JAQNCA010000032.1:596811-607017 GCA_029783725.1 Acanthurus tractus
TCAGAAACGGTTTAAAGGACTCCTGTCCAGGCTGTGTAGGAGGCCGTGGCTGTGTCTGCTAGGATTGTTTGGTCAGGCCTCGTCTTTTGTTTTTTTTGTTTTTTTATTAGACATGCTTTCTTTTTTTTTTTTTTACATTAGATATGTGGTGTGGTGTGATTTTTGGTTTCTAGGTTTGACCTAATATTCCTTTTAAGTACATAGTGGTGTTCCTGTCCACCTTGAAGACCTCCAGATGTTTTGCACACTTCCAGTTATTAAACTAACTTAATAAAGATTGTTTACAAACTATTTTCAACTTGAATAAAAATAAAGATTGCATTTCTAATTTTTGATACACGCGTCTTTGTATTCATTTGTGGTTCCATCTGTGTTCTTAAAGGGGAAACCCTCTAATGAAGGGTCAGAAATTGGAAAAATAGATATTGTAACATTCCTCGGGTGAGAGTCCCAAGGTGGCGTTGTTGGGTTGTTTCAACACCAGAAATCCCTTACTGGTCCTAACTTGGTCACACATGGACAGAGTAATCAAAAAATGGCTTAACTCATAGACCTTCTGCCGTTGTCAGCCCTTGGGCTTTTTCTTAAGGAAAAAGGATAAGTTGGAGGCAATTTGTTTACCTTTGTTCTCCTGCACTAATTCACTAGCCGAATTGCCAGTCAGAGTTGTCATAAGTAGCTGACAACCAACGCCAAATTGTCCCAAAATCCACAGACAGGCCTGTACTTGTGCCACGGGGCACACTGGGCAGCCTCAATAATAATAATAATGTTGTATTTTGCACACTGTTATCATATTTTCTTATATGCAGATGGACACACATATCAAAACCAACTATAGCAGTGCGTATAAAAAGTGCATATAAAAAGCCGTTAAATGAGAGCAAAAATTAAAACTATAGAATGGTACATTATCTTCACTGTATAGTCTTAAAATTTCTTTTTTAATTCTTTCTATGGGTTAAATATGTTTCAAATCCAGAATATCAACAGTTGATGTCATACATTTTTTCAGTCTAATTTTCAAAATTAGACAGAGAAATAATGTTTTTTATTGCCAATACTAAATGTAACACTATTCTTCTAAAGGAGTTTGCAAGGGTTAGGTAGCCTTCATTGAGGCGTGGGAGTGCTTAAATACCACAATGTTTATCGTGTACCTAAACTGAAAAAGCAATAATGATCAGACATTCAACTAATTACACATAATTTGAGCAATTACGTAACAGCTACACTGATTTAAGTATCTAAGGTATAGAATGCCTAATGTGGAGCTTTTCTTCAATTGTGCATGTACGATATAATGAGAAAAGGCTTAGGATTTAAGCAATGGATCATTGTGTGAAAGTGGTTTTCTAAAGAATGTTGTCCCATGGGTGCTTAAAGACATTTTCCACTTGCTTTGATATGAGATATATTTAGTTTTATTAAAGTTTGGATCAGGAGATGAATATGACTCAAAATTTTGTCACATTTCACGATCTTTGCAAAGTGCAAAGTACAGATGGGTGCCACAGAATTGCACAGAACAAGTGTGATGTAACTTTGAATTACATGTTCAAGGAAAACCGTGAGAAAAACACTCATTCCTATATAAGTCAGAATTTTTCAACATCAAATGGCCTAAAAACATTAGAGCTTATATATATCTGTGTGTGTGTGAGTGTGCTTATATATATAGAGAGAGAGCTTTACGTGTTAAAAAGAATAACAGTGTACACACATAGTCAGTGATATGCATGCAGGAAGTTCTGCAAAGGCCTAAATCTGACACCTGAACCTAGCCAGAGCCCTTGATGAATACCCACCTAAGTGAATCAAAATAGCTGAGCCAAGAACTTAGCTGAAATGTACTTATCTGTACTTACCTCATATGGATGTACTTTACAAAGCTATCAGAGGAGTACAATTTTAAAATATCTGTAGTCATGGTTAAGGGAAAAACTTAACGGGTAGCTGTCTTTACATTTTGCCTTGATACTGAGCAAGCAGCTGCAGCTCTGCTATTCCACATATACAGTATCATGCTATCTCTGTCAAGCCACTCTGTCCAGTTAGCACAGGGATAAAAACAGCTTGTGACCTTTCTCCTCTGCTTCTACAAAGGTTATATTCTTCCATGGTTCACTCCTACATAAAATCGCTCCTTGTTAATTACCTTTGTTCTGACCATCAGCTCACTTCTTTCTCTGTGAAATAAAATTAATAAATTTTGATCAATTTTGATTGGAGTAATGCAGCTGATATTTTTTTTCAACTGATTACCCAAATTTCCACCATGTAAACAGAAGTTTTGTTGTTACTTTGTTGTTCTTGCTGTCAGGATCCCATACAATACAAAATATGAAAATATGTCCACAGCATCTAGTAGTAGTAAAGATCTGAAAGAGCTAAGCCATCCTGTAATTTAGGCCTCTGTAACAGTTATTACCATTTTCTTTTGCTTTTACTGTTCCATACATAGAACATTTTAGATGATAAAGTGTGGAATAAAGATGAATACACTGAAACAGATAGGGGTATTTGGGAAGCACAATAATTGAAATGCAGTTTACTTAACGTTGGAGCAATTAAGTGTTTTCCATTTTGTCAGATATAATTTAACTTTCTCAAAAAGATGACAGATTTTTTTCTGATAAATGTTCTGCATGTCCCTTGTATTAATATTGCCCAAATATTTAAAGCCATTTCTCAACTTTTGGAATGGTAAGAAATTCTCCTGTATTTGAAGAGCCAGGTTGTGAGAATCACCAGTACAGATTTGAACCAAAATGCATGACAATCAAATCAAATTTTTTCATATAGCACATTTAAAAACAACTGCAATTGACCAAAGTGCTGCACAGAGTAAAACAATACCACATAAAAATATTGCAAAACAGAAATATTAACAGAATAAAACCCATTAATTAAAACCATTACAAACAATCAAAGGCAATTGAAAACAAGTATGTTTTAAGATTTGTCTTAAAAGACAATGAGGCATTAGAATTGCAAGCAAAGTTCACTTTACTTAAACAGTTCAGGCAGAGTAAAAAAACCAGGAAATCAGACAAAGCGGCAAACAAATCCGACAAGGTGCAGGCAGGGAACCCAGAGTCCCAAAGCAGGTGATCAGGCAGAAAAAGGGAAAAATGCTGGATAGCTTGGCAGGAACAGAAAAAAATCTGGCAGAGAGCGGGGGAAAATGGACTGGTGTTTATACTGAAGGACAACTGAGAGAATGAGCCACAGGTGTGGAGATGGGCGGGGAAAACAAGGTAATGAGCAGATTGCATGGGCTGAGAGGGAGGCGTGATCTGAAATGACAGGAGAGTCAGTGATGTGACATGAAAACAAAACCAAATGAAAACAAACTGAGAGCTGGAATTCCTGAAACTGCTCACTGACGGGGCTAACTTTTACTTTTCGCTCAAACTGTACTCAAAAATTGCCAAATCCCCCCAAAATATGAAAAATATGGGTGCACTTGAAACCATAATACCTTAATAAATCATCTGCATATAGAGATAAGCTATATTTCTCTCCCTCTGTATGAATTCCACTTATCGATGGCAAAGACTTTGGTGTGACTGATAAGGGCTCTATGGCCAGTTTTATCCATGAAATTAAATTAGGACATACCCGAATTGTTTTAAACATGAAAAAAATCCATTCAACCCTATCAAAAACATTCCTGCAATGACCACTTCAGGTACCACACATGACACAGCAGATTAACAATATAAATTATTAAGAGTTGACAGGTATTTGTAAATGAGTGACGTTCTATAACAAAAACCAGTTTGATCTACAGAGATAATGTCATGTTATTGCAGTTAAATTGTACAAAAGCCTTGGCTAAAATCTTCACATCACTGTTTAGGATGCGGGTCATTTGTGTGTAATACTGTTCCTGAAAGTTAAAAGAATATAGTGGAATAAATGTGGTGAAAACTTCCTCGCTGCAAGTGATGAACATCAAAGTAAGTTGATCTGGACAGGACAGGAGCTCTATTGACTTTATTTTACCGTAAAACAAGATAAAACACTTCATAATCAATATCATTTTCAACTGAGGCATCGGGAGAGGCTGAATTTCCTCACTGATCAGCTATTTTAATAAAATTCTAAATAAGTTCAGAAATACAGTGCGCTTTCATAAAATTAATCGTATTGTTGTGAACTCACAATAATTTCCTCATAATATTATAGTGCACTCAGAGACCAGATGTTTTACATCTGTGTGATATGCTTTCCTACATTCCCTTTAAATGTTGCAAGTCCTGCCTCCTCCCTGAGGACTCGGGCCTTTAATTAAGAGGTGCAATAGTATCTAGAGAAGATAAACTGACTTAATTAAAATGAACAGCCAGTTAGTTCATTGGGGTGAGAATATTCAGACAGGTGTAGATTTTGACCATTAACCTTTGCAACAAATGTCAGGTGACCCACTGTAAAATGCTGTTTGTGATCAGATTAAAAAAATCCAGTAATTCCACAGAGGATACAGTTTCACTCAGGGTAAACACAAGGATCAATGTGCAGCCTCTATGATTTGTCTGTTTACAGACATATTGTTTAAAGTAAAAAAAAAATCAGTAGAATTGACATTGGTGAAATTGTCAACATGGCTAAAATGGCTTATACCCTAAAGTTCTGTTTGCCGCAGAGCTCGTTTTCTGTAACAATCGAAAAGTCAGAGGAAAAATCCAAGTCAGCTTTTATTTGTAGCATGACAGCTAAGCTTTTCAGAGCACATTCCTTTCATCAAATGCAGCTTTGACCAGTCTTGCAGGCTAAAACCTTGAGTGGTCACTGAACATAGTTTATTACACAAAGAATTACATTTGAACTCATCCAACACGTGCCTTTCAACAATACATTTTAACTGACCTTTTCATAAAGACTGACTGAATAATAAAATAATGAGTTCGCAGTTTTTTTTTAACTTAACATTCTTGCTGCAAATCTCTTAAGTGAGTGAGAGGAAAACAGAGCAGAAAATCCTGACAGAATTCAACAGAACAAAACATAGAGCAGAAAGAATGGAGCATTACTGGTTGTGTAATTTTGAATTGTTTCTGTGCTGCTAAAACACAAAGCTGCATATACGCAGGATGTTTGAGCCTTGGCAACAGTTGTGTATGTGACATGTTGACATTTCCGAGGACTGGTGTGTTGATGTAGCTGAAGTAGAGAAAACAAGCCTGATTATGCTCTGTGTTTATATTGAGTGAATCATACAAACCAATTATCCCTTGGTGTATTAACATCCTTCCTGTAACAATAAGCACTACTTTACCCTTGTACTACCGTGAGAGACAAAACTGACAAGAAGTGTATATTGTGTATGTTTTGCAGAATATTTAATTGTGTGTTGAAGGATTTGCAAAAGTTAATAGGGAGTCAAAGCCTTTACTTCCATGTAAAATCAACTCGATAGATTTTTTGACATGACTGGGTTTAGACTTTCATATCTCTCAGACAGAATATTCTGCTGACATCAGTGATTCCCTCCAGTCCATGTGTGAATGTGTGTGTATAAGTTCTTGATGATTGGCTTTGAGTAGAGAAGCCACCTGGCATTAGCAAAGTACAATATAAATCAGTCCTTTTAACTCCTTTTAAAGTTTAGAAGATCACATGTTCATGATTCTCAACTAAAAAGAGAGAAAAGCTCAAAATTATGTTGACTTTTGCTACAAGTATTTTTTTTTACAAACACCAATATTATAAATATATAGTATATACATAAAGACCATACAAATACTAGTGTTGGTTGACACAGAGAAAAAAAAATCATGCAAAAAATGTTAATTACTTCTACTACTTAGCAGATCAGGCAGGACATTTTAATCATTGTGAGATCCCAGGGTCCTAGTGCCCTGGTCTGGGGTTATTTGACTATATCCAATAGGAGGGTTAACGTGTGTTAACAGGATACTGGATGAGGGAACATACTGTACAGGGTTCTAAGAACATAAATATACTCTGCATAATTAAACATTCCTGTTCACAAAGTATAATTCAACACTTCTCATCTGATACTCGCGTACTCACTGTTCTCGGGGAGTGTGTGTGCTCAGCCTTGTGTATGTGTGTATGACTTTGTCTAAGTGTGATTATGCAAATGCAATTAGAGTCTCTTTATCTGTTCAAAGGCACCGGGATGAAAGTAAGGCAGACTTGACCTGCTACACATCCCATCTTCTGTCCTGTGTTCAGCACAAGAATACCAATGTTCCTGCATTAACCCAGAGAGACAGCAGGTAAGCACTGAAAAAAAGAAAAAAAAGAGGCAGTGTTGAATTAGCAGCATGATAATGGGAGGCAAAAGAAGGAGTGTGTGGGTAGAAAAAGAAAAACATTTTGGAGTCAAATCAATATCAGGGGGAGAGGTAAAGAGAATGTTAATGAGTGATAGATATGGGAGCAGACTGTGTTCTGCATGTGGGCAGTGCACATCACATATACCATCAAAGAAGGCTTTTAATGTACTGATGAACTGAGCTCAACCTCACTGCTGCTGCTGTTTGTATTCAATCTTCTTCATCGTCTTTATACTCCCCCAACAGGGATCTAGACCACCAATTTCCATCTAAACTCTTTAAGAGATTAATTTCAGAATGTGATTGGTACTCGTGTCTTTCTGAACCTGGCTCCAAATCTCTGAATCACTGCCCACATCTTAGATTTTTTGAGTATTTAAATATGTCTTGTATTGCGCTTGTTTACAGCTGTGTCAATCAGTGCTGTGCTGGCAGGCAATAAAACAGGGACATCACCTTTCTGTGAGAGAGAGGGAATCCTTCCAAACAAAAATGACAACAAACTAAGCACACTCTTTTAATTCACCTACAAAAATGGAAAAAAGTGACTCTTACATCAACAAATCTCTGATTGATGTAAAAGAAAAGTTAAATTTTTAAATGCTGACAACCACCACAGTAGCTTCTACTGAAAATGTAGTAGGTGAAATGTCAGTAAGTCAGTCTCTGCTAAATGGTTGGGTTAAATCAGCTAATACAATTTCAAGCTGCATTATAAAATGAAACCAGACAGAAAAAAGGTCTGATTATCATGCTAATGTGTGTGTGCTGCCATTACACCATCCATTACAGTCAGAACACTTTACCTGACTGAGCTTTTCTGACTTCATTCAAAAATGCTTCACAAATATAAGCTCTTTCACAGCCTTGTGTCAAATGACAGACATGTATTAAGTGCAGAATTCCAGTTTTTCTGGTCTTGTTTTGTGTGTTTTACTTTAACTAACCTATTTATTTACCAAAGGCTCTTTACATTTTTGTGCCTCCTTGTCTTCTATCTCCCCAGTGCCTTTGCCTGTGACCCTGAAACTGGTCTTATTGCACCATTTTGAAGGTCTCAGCTCTAAAATGCATCTGGAGAGAGTAGTGAGGAGAGAGAAGGCTTTACAGAGGAGCTACAAGCAAGAATACACAGGTGTATCATTGTAGAACTTAGCCTTTTGGCTATAGTGAAGTATTAAAGGCATGAGACAGAGCTTGAATATACAAACCATGTAAAGAACAAGTCCTCCTTTTGTGATCATTTTTTGAATCGGATTATCTTAAATAATTTATGAAGGTTTCATCCCTTAAATGTTTGTATTTCCCATTGAAATGAACAGTTTGAACCAGAAGAGAGAGACAGAAAGACGGACAAAAGTCACTGCAAACAGGAAAGGCAGCTGCCAGTTTTCAGTCTGTTCATATGGAGACCCTATAGACTCCCATAAAATAGGTGGGGGTTGTTGGTTTTATTGCCCCTGTTTTGAATATTTTATTTTTTTATTTATTTTCCATTTCAACATTCAGACTCTATTTATGACTGGGAATTTGACAGGGTAAACTTCAGTGTATGTTTGTTAAAGAGGATTAGCTCTTCCAGCAGAATTCTTGTTCCCTTTCAGCTTCATTCATTCCTTTTCAAAGAGCAGAGGCGTTTTGCCATCTATCTGTATAATATATAATACTAATGATTTAACAAAATATACTGTTTATCATTTCCTTCCAAAACAAACCATACGTGGACATTAGCACGACTCTACATACTTGATACCGATGCACTGTAACTGCTGAATGTATAAATAACTAACTGTCACTGAATCCAGTGAGACTCTGGCCCCATTGACTACTGAACAAACTGCCTCAGAGTTCAGCACGAGTCCATATAATCTTTGGCCAGTGCATACCCAGAAGCCATTGATCAGTGTTTGAACAACTTAACTCTCTTCCATTCAGACACACAAATAATGGGTTCAGCTGGTCAGCACGATGGCACCAAGACCAGGGGCAGATGTACAAAACTGATTGGATCTACAACTAAGGCTGTGTATAGACACAAAGACAGAAAGATGCATATGCATTTTTCCTCCAGATTTATAGGCTCTGTTGTGGTCACTCATCGTCAGAATGTGCACATTTGCACAAGTTTTGTTTCCACAGTGACTGACATTCATAAACAGGATTCAGGTGTACAAGTTTCTTTTCCACTCCCACATGTATCCATGAATGAATGTGGATACAAGCTTAAACATTTGTTTGCATATCATCATACTTGTGTCAACTACTTATTAGATTTGTCAATGCAACATCTGGCAAAAAAAGCAAAGGGGAAAATGATATGGATTGTGTTGCATCTGTGAGGTTCTCTGACAACAACCGTTAGAGAATAATCACCGTTAATAAATGTCAGTGACATTATGTCAAATATTACCTTGCCAACCACATAATTTCACATGAAGCTATCTCCTGAGGACCATGTGCTGGGTAGGTCTGATGTATGTATGAGGTTTCATATTCTTTCTGCGCATTCACCACAACACCCAGTTCATGGAGAGAAAAGGCAGACACCTGTTTTTGTGTACACGTTGTTTTTATTTCTGCCCGCGGTCAAGTCTGTTGCTTAATAAGTCTATCCATCAAGCAGCTATAAATATTTATACACATAGGTAGCGCTGTAATAATCAACCACCCACCCATAGGCATTAAACCTTTCCTGTCTAATGAAACACACCTGTTTATGAATATTGTAATTTAAGCAATAAAACATGATAGAAATTACAGTAATGCAAATGTTTGCCTTCATGCAATGTCCACTGTTTATAAATATTCCTTGTACTGAGAGATCTGATTAGTTTCTAAGAAAAGCAATGATCAGCCAGAAGATTGGATCAGAACATAGAGCCACTTGATTGAAATTATATTGCATTCATTTTTTCATTTATATCAGAAAATATGAGGATCAAAACATATGCTGACTCTGAACCAATCAGACTTGGTTATTTGTTTAGTTAGAGTCCTCACTGGCAATAGTGATCAAATAGTAGGCTTTGCTACCATGAAACAATCAGGACATTCTACTGTAAAGTGTAATATACCATGCTTTTGATATGCATGACAGGTTGTAAACACATCCATGCCAAACTGTGTGAAGTTAACATATTGGCAAATGGTAGCTTATTTGTACATCTACTGACACTGTCAATTAACTTCGGAGAAAATGAGGTGGTTCTTTAGCCTCCTAAAGCTCCACTGTGTGCTCCAACTTATCTCTGACCGCATCTGTGCACCTGTGTGCCAAGCAGGTAGTGTATAGCGGGTTAACTAAGCTTTTTCACTGAAATATCAGAGGCTGCTAGAAACTGGGTTGAGAGAGAGTTGACTGACTCAAAGTGATTTCCACACTACGGGCACATATCAGGGATAAAACATTAAGTTAGGCCACCAAAGAAAGACATTCTGAACAGTAACCTTTTTGAAAGGATTTTTTTTTCCGTTTCCCATGCTTTCTCACCGACATTTGAGCTGTGTGCGCTGAGATGAGAACTCCTTGTGACACCACTGAGTGCCTGATTGACTGTACGAATAATGAGAAAAAAAGACCAATTTATCAAATCTGCCTCAACTTATTGACTTACTGCTTCACAAAAAAGAGCTTTTCTGCCCCTTTCATACCTAAAGAACATCCGGGAGACAAGCAGCTGCAAATGATTAGTTTCTACACTGGATATCAGGGGTCACCAATTATATTTGTTTTAGAGGGCCAGAATTTTAGCGGACAGTCACCTTTGGGGCTGGACCCTCAAAATAAAAATGTAATAAAATTAAAATTTTGGCATAACATTATTATTTGATGTTTATATTTTATATTTTTTTCATTTCATGACAAAACTGAAGGCATTTTTAGCCTTTATGAGTC
>JAQNCA010000032.1:625765-645683 GCA_029783725.1 Acanthurus tractus
CATGGGGGACCCTTTAAAATCACATGACAAGAACTGTGTGGGTGAAAATCACCCGACGTTAGTGTTCTAGGGTTAAAAATGTATTAAAAAAATATTTGTTATTACTAAATTCAAACATATCCTTGTTCAACAAATCCCAAGTACCTTCATGATTTTTTTTAAGTTAGTGCAACATTTATTTCTTTTTAAATAACTGAATACTAAAATCATACCTGGTTTGCATATATTTTGGCAGGTGAATAAAATATGCTTGGTTGGAGGGTGTTTCATTTACCAGAGACAAAAAAGTTGATTGGCACATTGCTCGCCAGCACCACCCACATACAGCAAAATGCTGCTCATGTTTCATAGTAATGCTGTATGAGGTATCAATGACCTTTTTCATGTACGTGCTTGTTGCTACAGAAGCACACTAATCCACTGCATTGGTCATATTTCATATGATTAAAGGCTTCAGTCTCATCTCATGGAGCACTTTAGTTTTAAGTTATCCTTTTTTAATCCCTTTAGGGGGAAAAAACAGTCTTTGCATTTAACCTATCCTAGATACACTTTAGGATCAGTGGGGCAACTTCATCTTTTCACATAAAACTTGGTCAAGGGAATAAAAGAAAATGAAGCTTACATGCATGCTTTTAATGGTGGGGAAAACCAGAGCAAGAGGAAATCCACTCATTACAAAGTCTACATAGAAAGGCCCTGCCCTGACTTTGCTTAAAGGGGACAGTGCTTACCACTGAGCCAGTGTGCTGCCAAGGGCCTTATGCCCTTTAAACCAGGGAGACTCTGACTATGAGGTCCAGTGAGTTTAGAGAGAGGACATTCAGATTTTGGGCTCACCTCATCTGGAGAACGGGTTTATGTATATAGGCTTTTGTCACCAGTCCATCACAGGGTGAACATAGTCAAACACACATTTACACGTTGAGCAGTTTAGAGTCTCCTGTTAAATATTTTTTCATTAAACTGAAGTACGATAAATACGGTTCCAAAATGGTAAATTCAAA
Source organism: Acanthurus tractus (assembly GCA_029783725.1). NCBI lineage: Eukaryota > Metazoa > Chordata > Actinopteri > Acanthuriformes > Acanthuridae > Acanthurus > Acanthurus tractus. The sequence goes on from JAQNCA010000032.1 coordinate 626,773, forward strand.
GAAAGAATAATGAAACTGTCAGCTTCTGTCCAGATAGGCTTTATGATGACAACATCTGATGTGTCACAAGAAAAGATTTGTCATCTTCTGACAGGAATATCTGTTGACTTACTCCTTCACCTCTCCTCTAATGCACTCGGTGCATCAACTCGAGGCATTCTTGTTTGAGTTCTTTGAAAATGAAATGGAAAACACCTTATACTCCTCTGTATCTATTTCAGGACTTGCCAGTTCTACAGTTGACTCAGTGAAGTAAATAGTCCCATTTTCCCACTTCTCCATTTTATGGAAGTTACCTTGAATTTCTGTTCTTTCTAATGAGTGAGTTTCATAGAATATGACAATATAACACCTGACTGCAATCTGCATAGAACTGTAGCAACAAAGCACTCACCTTTATAGAGCACCATAAAAAACAAGACATTAAAGTGATTCATTCTGTTTTTGCCACAACTGTTTTTCACCTCAGAGAAAATATTGAAGAATTAAACGGGAAGAATTCAAAGATGTCAGCCAGTTCCCAGTGTTCAGTCACACTGCAAAGCAAACTACTTAACTTCTGTTGAATACTAAAATGTCCCTGTCACTGAGTTTCAAAATGTCAGTTATGCACTACTATCAACACTGAGTTGGCAAATGCTAGCTAACATAACCCACCACTGGCTGTACCGGACCAAGTAAAGGTTCTTTTTGATGATTTATGATTTCATATACTACAGATCAATTCAGTCCTGAGGGATGTATGACAAAGCAAGTTCAACAGGGCCAGGCTTTCTTTATGTGAGCTAGCTCAACACACCCTAAAGCCTAAATCAGAGATAACAGGTATCACAGCAGTGGTCAACAACTTGCCGTATTGATCTCAGTTTAATTTTAAGGGATTAGGCTCCCATCAAAAAAAGGGTGTGCAGTGCATCATGTGACTGTACTGACTGTGTCAACTTTTTCCGCCTATAAAGAATATAAAAAAGTGTTTCAGCAAAAGCCAAGCTTTTAATGCAAATGTTATAAGAGATAAATGCTTAGTAAAAATGATTGTTTCAACTAAGTCTCACACAAATATATTTATTTACACACTCAATACCTCAATTTATTAGTAATTTGACTGTGAAATTTCTGAGCTCTTAAACTTCACACTTGCTGCAGTAACTTTAAACATCATACTGGAGAACTGCGCACAGGTCTCTAATCTATCAGATAATTGACTTGCTTTTGTTCAAAAGTCCAGACAGATTTCTAGTTTTGTATTTTTTTTAATGTCTGCAGTTACATGGTAATCAAGAACCTTACCGACGGATCTATAGGGCTGTGTTTCCAAAATCTGTCATTCACCACGTTTCGTAACTTCATACTCTTGAAAAACCCTCTCTGACTGGATTCTGAGAAGTAACGCTATATGAATTCTTGAGGCGTGTCACTTCTGTGTTGAATTTTTCATGAAGCTTTGACAACAGTGGCAGTCTTTAGAGGCCACATAGGGTCAGACTGAAAACCAATATCTCCAAAACAAACATCACTGGCCACAATAATATTGCTTTTTTGAAACCAAAACCAGCACTACAACCCAACTATACCACTTCTGTACCTTTAAATGTACTCTACTTTAGCAACAAAATATGAACATTTTGTATGTCATATTTCTCTTCAACAAGGTTAAAAAAAATGAACTGGCATTCCACCTTGTTTAAATGCACGTTGCCAATGAGAAATATTAATATAGAGCTGTACCATATAAATGGATCTTCATCTGAGCCTGTTGCTTTAGGAACAATGCGATTTACCACATAACAGGCGAAACATAGCTTAGCTATGTATAATCACATTATAGCTTAACATGCTACATTAAAAAACAACAGGAGTCCCAGGCTGAAATGGATTGTCATTATTAAGACTGATGGATCTTTATCATTTGTATTATTTCTTGTGCAAAAATCTGTAAAGTAAATAAGATTTTCATCATCTTCTTATCTTCCTTTAGTGTGCAAAAAAATGGACAACATAGAGGTGAGAGAATGAGAAAGAGAAAAGATAGAGTGGAGAGTACATTAAAAGGATAAAAACACTGCAGAAAAATGGTGCTAAATGGTGCAAAATTATAAACATCACAAGCAGGAAAAATGGTCAGTTTTATTTGTTTCTTTTTTTTAAAAAAAGTAATAAATATCAATAATACTTATTCACGTTTAAGTGGCTTGAGTTACACAAAGTTTTTAGGTTTTCATTGTGATCGACACAAGTTTATTCAGAGCTTAGCACAATATCAATATTTAAGTTTAAATATCACAATTATCAGGTCCTCAATACTGGTAGACTTTACAGTTATAGTGTGGAGCTTAATGAACAGGCTAAATGACTAGTAGTTATTAATCAAGCAGACCTATTTAGATATATCATTTATTTCTGTGGTTCTGGTCTAAATAATCCAATCTAGTATATGGGCAACTGAAATTTTCATTTTAAGTGAATCCACCTTTTTCATGATATAATGAGAAGTTTGTCACAAACATTTTTAGTTTATACACCTATTTCATAAGCATAACACAGTCCTATGTGATACAATATTGTGGTTGTCCAGTCTTGTCTTGTTTTCTGATTTTTGTTGCACTTGCTTGATGATTTTTTTCATTCACTCCTCCTCAGCCATTTTTCTTTTAACACCTTTTCTCCACACCTGCCCTGCATCAATCTAATTAGCCCTGCCTGATTTCTCTTCTTTCACCAGCCAATCGGCTCCCTTCATCTTTTTGTATTTAAGTCGAGCCCTCAGTTTGATTCTTTGTGCCCCTGTGTGTTTGGTTTGCCTGCTTATGGTTTCCTCATTAAAGAATCTGGCTTTCCATCCTGTCTGCCTGCCTGCTATTTGCAATCGGGTCCACCTGCAAATTGTGACAAATGTTAGATGCTTGGAGAAAGTTGTGTAAAATCAGTATCAATATCAGTAATAATGTCTGCGACAGGTGGAAGACTTTCACCAAAGAGACTGTGGTTCGTTTTGTGTTTAAAAAAAAAGAATCACAATTGTTTCATTTTTGAACTATAGTAATTTACAGAATATATGTTTGTGATAATTTTATTAATTTTAATATTAATTTTGTCATGACATTGTATGCAACATACTTGTGTATGTCAAACCATATATTTAAGAAAAAAATAATTAAGTATATTTATTCCCTGAACCCACTGTAACCAAAGTGCCATTCTAGCAGAAAAACTTAATGGCAGACACAGCTCTCTTACAGCTGCTAAAGGTTAACTGGTGCATCTGTGTGACAACATGGGAGGTTATTTCACTGTCTTACCTTTGACATCATGTTCAATTCTTGTTTGTTTTTAAAGAACATCGTTAACTAAAGGTCTGCATTAAGCCTGTCTGAGAGGCAAAATTTGAGGCAAAAAGTCTGAAAAAGTACATACATACAAACATACATACGTACATAAATATAATCTTATCCTGGCATTTGACCACTAAAAGAACAATTTTAATTGGCATTTTGGAAAGAAAATCTTTAAAAAGTAGGAAAAAGAATTGAAATAGAATTTTGAAAGTAAGATGAAATGTCCCTTCCTTCATCTGTGCTGAAATGACTGCTTGTTGATTCCGTAGAATCTGCACACTTTGTCTGGCGAAAATGAGCCCTTACTGCTACAGTACAAGTCGATTTCATTATAAACAAAAATACCATCTTCATGCTTTTTCTAGTAGCATTGTAAGCAGCTTGTTCCTATGGGCCTAACTGTTTTTGCAATAATTAAGTACCACTGGAGAACGCCCCCTCATGTGCTGTGGCTTAATTGCAAAACAAACACATTCCTTTTAAAGCAGATGTTGAGCAGGAAAGCAAAGCACACTTCAAATTACATGCATAAATGCACAAAGGGACGATAGTCAGAATATGTCTGTGCTTTGGCAGTGACTGCAGATTTTAAAGGAACAATTTGTAAAAATTATTAAGCCCAGACTGTCAACAGAGTTACCCCTAACTGCTGGACATTAGACTAGTTTCCACTGATCTATTCGGCTCTGTCTACGTGTTGTTAGCTCATTACCTCAGACAGTCATACAGCCATGTCAGTCTGCTTGTGCCAGAGGCTTGGAGCAACAGTTTACATGGTGTGCAACAGAAACAGGTTATGTAGCCCCTCAGCAAACACAGCCAGATTGAGAATGAACACTACTTTTGGAAACCTAATGATTCCGGTCTGACAACAGGGATTACACTACTGAAACAGTTCACTGTGGCTCCAACTCAAACTGCAGAGACACTGTGTGCAAGGGTAGGATACGCAAGCAGGGAATTAACCTTTTTAACATCTCAGTGATCGAGGGTTGTTTTCAACCAAACCAGAGTTGATGATACGTGAAAAAAGAGAAAAACAAACCAAGTCTGTTTTGGTAAATGTCATTTTCTTTTATTCATGTCTACTTTGAGTGATGTGTGCTTTAAAAAGACTTTAAAAGGATATTAAGCTTAAGACATCAAGACCTGAGTGGGAGAAGATTGACATGCTCACTTCAGTAGGTATTTCTGCCATAGATGCCTGACAAAACTTTAGAACTGTTTCTTTTTTATCTTCTGTTGAAAAGGTTAGTTCATTTTTGAACGTTTAACAAATATTTTGAAATAAGTTACACATTTCTTCTTTATAGTAACCAGTTGAGGTTGAGGACTAAATAGTGAATTGTTGGGTTGACCCCTCCCCACTGCTTTAGGTCTCCTTTTGCTGGCTGTTCTCTCTCTGTCTGTCTGAGGAATGGAGGGTCATTAGAGGGATAAGCCTGACCCCGCCCTGTGTGCTCCTCCCCTATAAATAGCTGCACTAGTTGCAGTCTTTTCTCTCTCCTCTTTCCTGCAAGACCCAACACCCTCTGCAGTATGGCACAGACATGACGCCATTTTTGGATACCCATACATGCCTACAAAACTTAATTATGGACTCGCACACATTCATTATTGTTGATTTTGCACTCTGTATAATACATTTTGTTAATTTACAGCCATTAATTTTGTGTCTCTTTCCCTTTGTTGCCTCTGCTGTTGAGCCAGGCAGTGACACTATCCTGGTACTGACCTGCACACCCCATGTAATGCACACTACTGATTCCAGGTGTCTATGGTCAGAGTTTCTCTTTTCATCTTAACTATAGGCTGAAAAGCCTTTTATATCTTATGCATTTCTACAGTCACTGAAAGCACAAAATATGTCTGTTCAATACAAGTAAATAATACATTGGAGAGTAAAAGCTGAGTTCAGGTTACACTTAGTGTCTCCTGCTTAAGTGCATATGCATCAAGGAAAATCCATTGGAGTAATCCAACCACTCATTGATGTGTATGTGTGTACAAGTAAAAGTTTTTCTGACAGAATGAAAGTGATGTCTTCGAATGGAACACAGTATTTTAAAAAAGAGCCTAATACAAGCGCATTATTTTCTTTATTCTGACCCGGAGGCTAAACCTTGCTGCATGGAAATATCTCATGCAGCTTATTCTGTTGTTGTTTTTTAACTTATTGAGAAAAAAATCCAATAATGTACAATTAACAACTGAGGAAAACATAACATTAAAATAAAACTGTTCTAGAAAATATAAAGCATGGAAGAAGTGTTGTAAATGTAGAAATACAAAACAAAGTGTTAAACTAAGATGTCAGAATCAGAACAGGCTCAGGCTGGAGTTTCCCTCCACAGGTTAATCCTGAATCAAGGCATGTGGCAGTGTCTGCCAATAACAGACAATCAAAATATATTTGTTACTTCACCACTCATAACTAATTGTATCTGTTTACAAAGCTTAACATTTTAAGTTTCTATATTTGTTTAAATGTTAGAAGAAGACTCAGTAGATGGTTCACAACAGCACTAAATGATATTGTTTTGACTCATCAGATACTTTGGTTGCGGGTGTACAGAAGCAACAACTGCTACCTACAGATTGGTGCATTGTACATGATGACTCAGAGACATCAGCCATGTTGCTAATATTCAAGATGTCAACACTTAAATATTACATGGAATAGTTTACAGGTTGCTAATGAGAAAACACAGACTCCCTTTATTTCTAATAAAGTTTTTTAATGGCATTTTGAAGAATTGTTTTGGAATAAGGCTGGTGGGAACAATCAATTTTAAGAATTTGATCACATTTTGCAAGTTAATGATCTTGATTGGAAATGAAAACATCTTTTACACATCATGGTAACAGGGCTGATTAACTCCTACTGCTTCATAGAAAGAAGAAGATTTTTTGATTTTTACAACCACACTTTATTTCAGTTTGCAGGGACAATAGTCACTGTCAAAAAGATGTATATTTTTTACATAAATACAGACTTATCTATATTACAAAACTACCACACACACTAGGCTCCTATCACCTATACCACAGTCAACCACCAGGAGTGATAGTGATATTTCGCCTCAACTCAAGTCAGCTTTATTTATAGAGGAGTTGCAACACAAACACCGTGGAAGTGAAAGGAAAAGGGCTCTTCACACAGGTATAATGGCACTCTCAAAAGCCATGAAACAAAAAGTTGATGTGGAAAACAGATCCTTTAATGATAACTGGACTGAAAAGTACACATTTATCATGCCAACCTTCCGGAATGCATCACCTGTATGCCTCATTTGCAACGAAACTGTTGCTGTTGCGAAAGAATATAATCCACGCTGTCACCACAACATTAAACAAACAGTGCTGCGGGTCTGTCCTCATTTTGGAATGTAGCCTAAATAGAGTCATAAATGGTGGTGATTACTAATAGTTAAGAGTCTCAGTTGTTGCTGTTTTCAGTTGCTTTAATAGTGTGGACCACATGATATTTTCTCTATGATCCTCACAATTTTGGAATCCAGTCACGGGCTGGATTGGATGGTTTGGCGGGCCGGATTTGGCCCGCGGGCCGCCAGTTGATGATCGCTGCTGTAGAGGGTCTTTCTGTGGACAGTGTGCAGGCTGAAAGTAGTCTCTCTCAGCAGGGGACCCCCCTGGTCTAACTGAGGGTGGATCTCAGAGAAAGGGTCTGTGGGGTCTGGCTCCGCCCCCTCGCCGAATACTATCTGGATCCTTTTCTCTCCCACAGTCAATTTTTCTTTCCAGAGCTGCACTAGTTTCTGGATCAGCGGTTATTTCAGCAATCAGAACAGAGAGTCAGAGCTTCTTTACTCCCTGCTGCTTTTAAAAAAAACCCATACTTTAAAAACACTTTGATAAAAGGGAGGCACCCCATTTAATTTTAGAAATTTAAACTCTGTTAAAAACAGAGCAGTATCCAGTCCCAGGTTACTCACCTCTCTAAAGATACAGCTGGCTGCACCTCTCCACACCAGGTCTGTTGGACCAGCTAGGAACCTTTGCAAGAACTGCAGCCTGAACGCTGCCGTCCTGCTGGCCAGGTGGATGAGGCCCTGCCCCCCCTCCTCTCACGGTAAAAACAACACCCCCTGTGGCACCTAATGTAATCCATCTCAGAAGACATTCACGATTTTTTCCTGGATCCTTGTTAAAAGCCCAGTGGGAGGATCCAGGCAGGACAGTCAGTGCCACAGCAGCGACGCACACAGATTTGTTTAAAACCAGGACTATGCCTGTATATGACATCTGTGGGAGTAGCCACTTCCACTTCTTTATTTTACCACAAATCTTGTCCTCTACTCCCTTCCAACTATTTTTCTCCATGGCCTTATTTCCTAGGAAGATTCCAAGTTTTAGACCTTCATTCTTCCAGGTCAGGTTCTGGAGGAGTGTTGGGAGGCCATTAGGCCAATTCCCGATGGCGACTGCTTCACTCTTATTCCAATTTATTTTTGCAGCAGACAAGTTGTTATATTTATCAGTTAATTTAGTTAAAATATCAACATCATTTTGAGTTAATATTAAAACAATTATGTCATCCGCATAAGCAGATAAAACGATGTTGATATTCAAAGAAGGTAAAAACAATCCATCAAGACTAGTGCGTATCTTTTAGAGGTGAGGTTTGAGGGAGAGCGCATAGTGCATCCCAGACAGAGCAAAGCCCTGCCGGACACCTCTATGCACCCTGAAGGGAGCGCAAAGACTGCCATTAAACTTCAGTAGACTCTCAATGTCATTATACAGCACACGGATCATGGCAATGACACCAGAGTTGAACCCAAACCTCTCCATTACCTTCCAGAGGAACTTGTGTTCAAACTGGTCAAATGCCTTTTCCTGGTCTAACAAAATGAGACCAGCATTACTGTTCAATGAGCTGGAGATCAAAAACATCACGAATTAGGTAGACATTGTCTACCATAGACCTGCCAGGCATGCAGGCGGTCTAGTCCCAATGGATTACTTGCTCCATGGCTCCTCTCAGTCTGGAGGCCAAAGCTTTGGACAGAATCTTACAATCCTCACACAAAAATGTCACAGGGCTCCAGTTCTTGATCTCCTGCAGGTTCCCCTTTTTTGGGAGGAGGGTTATTACAGCTCTGCAGCAGGAGCACTCGGCCTCCGCTGACACTTGAGGAAATTTCTCACAAAACTCTTCCTCAAGTTCTTTGTTCTCCTCATGCTCGTATGAGTAGAGGGAGGAGAAAAACTGGACAGCTCTGCTCCAGATCTGGCCGGGTTCAGTTAGTTCTTGACCTGTGTCACAAAGAAGTGCGTGGATTATCTTCCTCTGCCCGTGCTTCTTCTCCAGACTGAAAAAGAAGCAAGAGGGAGCATCCATCTTAGTGATGTTTGGGACCTGGGATCGGACCAGCGCCCCCTGTACCCTGGAGTCCAGCAGGAGTTGAGGACTTCAATATGTCCTCTATTTCCTGTGGAATAGCTGTGTTTCTAAATCCACTATCTCATGTGCTGTGTGACATTGAGAGTGTACTGTATCACACAGTTATATATTGTTTTCTGTGTATTCATTCTGTGTTTATTGTGCATGATTTTATATTTTTACAGCATGATTTTTTTGTGTTACTGGTTTGTAATGTTGATTTATTTGTGTTTTATTGCATGGTTTTGGGTTGAAGTGACTTTGAGTTTTATGTTTTTACTTCCGGTGGGGCATTCTTTATAAGTTTGTTTCTAACCTGCACCTGTGAAGTGTTTTACGTCGGCACAGCCTGACCAATAGAGCTGGGGAACAAGTGGTCGGGTACCGATATGAGGAAGAGGGTACAGGCGTGGAGGGGAGACGAGGGCAGACACGTGAGCAGGCAAGGATAAAGAGGACATCGATTAAGACAGCCATGGAAGCAGAGACCAGCAGAGGCGCTGGCGAATGTGGAGCCCAAGAAGTCATGGGTATTACAACGCGACCTTACGGCAGCAGCAGAGTGAGGAGCTCTGCCTAGCCGCGTAAGTACCCTTTGGGGCCTAGTAACACTCTGGCACACGAAAGGAGGGCATCTTAGTTATATCGTGTTGTGCACCCCCCATTTTTTTTATTATCTTTGCTTATTTTTAAAAGGAGCCATTGATGTATCTGTGCCCAAAACGGAGTGTAATAAAAAAAACAATCTTGTTTTAACTGAAAAGCTGCTGTTGCCTCCTTGGTTTTGACATAGTTCTCACCACTGGATTTTAAAGAACCAATACAAAGATAAATAATCTCCAATTCTCATTATCATTACGTACATTACAACTGCTGACATAGAAGCTTTATTTGTACCTTCCCATGGTCCCACCACTGCCCAAGACTATCAGAGTAATCTTTTCTGTCTCTAAAAACACTCAAAATAGCTTAAAATCTCTTTAAACCTTTATCTAAAATTAAAACAGAATTAAAGTGCCAGTACGCAGGCAAACATTTCTAAAAAACACATCACATACAACCAAAGAATGGTCAGTAAAACCCACTGGCACTATTCTACAATCTTTAAAATCATTAAAATGATGCTTAAAACAATAAAACCTCTCTAGTCTGGCTAAGGAAATCCCGTGCTCTCTCAGGTGGGACAAGGTGTACTGACGACAGTCTAAATACATCCTCCTCCACACATCAACCATGCCATAGGACAAGACCAACTGCCTCAGAGTGTGCTGGGAAGCTGGTTGTGGCTCTATATGATTACAGTCTAAAAACTCTGCCTCAGTACGATTGAAATTCCCACCCAAAATTGAATAATCCTCCGAGCTGCAGCAGTTAAGTTTAGAATTCACTATTTCCAAAAAGCTCTTCCTCTCTGCTCCATTATTAGGTGCATAAATATTTATAGAAACCAGAGTAAAAGTGTCAAATTTGGCTTTAACGAGTAGGTACCTCCCCTCCACCACCTGCTCCATCTCTTGAGAGGATGGAGTGACCCTCCTGGAGAGGAGGATACCTACACCCCCACTCAAGGTGGTGTTGTGACTCAGAGCCACCTGCCCCTCCCACTCCTTCTCCAAGTCCCCTTCATTACTCTGGTCGCTATGAACCTCCTGTAAAAACAACACATCAACACGTTTACTCCTCACTGTGTCCAACACAAGTGTCCTCTTTTTTACCTCCCTCGCTCCATCGACATTCAGCGTTCCTACTCTAAAACCACCCACATGGGAAATAAAAAAATAAAAAGTACAAAAGTTAATAAATAGAAACATAGACCACATCATAATACTTGAAGATTGATTCGTTTTCTAACTTTGATCGTGTGTTTCTTTAACCTGTAGATCTATTGCTCAGTTAAGTCAGATGATTCTCTGTGCTTTATAATTTGTTTTGCAGACAGGAAAAAGGTGAGCTTGTCAGAAAAGTGTTTCTCAAAATTAAGGTTTTTTACACCTTTTGTTTTCTGCAGAAAGCTCTTAATCATCTGGGCTGTGTACATTTTTTCTCCTGACTGGCAGTGAATGTGTGTTTGTGAGAGAGAGAACTCACTTCTGTCTGACATGGAGGCTTTGCCGTCACTGCTGTCACCAGCAGCCGCTTCGTCCTCTAGTCGTCCAGCCTTCCCTCTTTCCTTCACCTGCACCATGTGTTTGAGTTTGCTACGCCTCTGAGACCTAACCAGCCTCCAGCTTGATGCCTCACACACACCAGCAGACTGCTCACACACACCTCCAGTCTTGTAACACACACCAGCAGACCCAACCACCAATCTTCTGACACACATCACCCGGTGCTTCACTCACACCTCCTGCCTCCAAAATCTCCCCTGTTTTCTCATCTGCTTTACCTGTGTCCTCACCTATCTCCCTCACCTCACCTGTCTCCCTCTCCTCACCTGTATCCCCCACCTCACCTGTCTCCCTCTCCTCACCTGTATCCCTCACCTTAGCTGCCTCCCTCACCTCACTTGTCTCCATCCGCTCACCTGTATCCCTCACTTTATCTGTCTCCCTTACCTCACCTGTCTCCCTCACCTTGCCTTCCTCCATCTCTACAACTCCATCTCTCTCACGCATCCCCTGTTCCTGCTTCTGTTGTCCTGCTCCCTCCTCTCCATCCGAGCCAGAGGTCCATCGTGCGCCCCTGGAGCTCCTCGCCGTAGAGCGGTGACGGGCCTCCCGCCCGGAGCAGCAGCATCCGCCACGGCAGCCGTAGCCGCCCTGCCCTCAGTCGGGTCTGACAGAGCTGCACCGGCCCAGTTTGGACAAGCCCTGCCCAGCTGACCCTCCTCTGCACAAATGAAACATTTGGCTTGAGAAGATGTAGCAAACTGGGTATAATCGAAATCATCCACTCTCACAATGAAACGATAATTAAACTCTTCTGCCCAATTGTTTAGTATCATGCATAACTGCCACCGATGTGACACCACATGACGAAGCAGCAGAGACTTACACCGGAGAGCAGCTTCCTGATGGGGGACACCACCTTCCCATGTCGGGACAGCTCCCGGAGCAGGAGGTCATCGCTGATGAAGGGGGGCACGTTGGACAGAGTGATCCGGGCTGCAGGCTGCGTCAGCGGCTGCACCACCTCAAACAGCCCGTTCACCATCAGTCCTGTGTCCACCAGCAGTTTCACCTGCTCCACCTTATTCACAAACAACAAAAAGCAATGACACTAAAAGAGATTTAAGTTAATAAATATAACATAATATAGGAGAAACCTGAGGCTGCCATGATGGCCTCACCTGGCCTCCTCTTCCCGACCAGACAGCGTCTGGCCACAAAACACACGAACACAAATACTAAAACCAACAAACACTTACCTGACAAACTAACACATACAATAATGAACAACTAACAGCAGTGCAAAGAATAGTGAAAAAAGAAAAAAAAAGAACAAACGTTTCCCAATCCCCCTGCTCTTCCACTCTCACTCCTCTCATAGAAAGAAGAAGAAAAAGAAGAAGGAGAAGCTCTTCTGTCATAAATGAAATAGGTCGCCGTTTTCTCTCTTTTTTTGGCATTTATTGGCAGTGGCCAAACCACTGATCTAAATTTCAGTTTACAACCTTTATTTCTCTTATTTTCTTTATCATTGCCATAGCCTTGTTTATTTGCTCCAACCAGCTGATTGAAAAATAACCAGTCTAGTATTGCCTTTTTTTCTGAGTGATGTTTCAAAAGTTTGCTTCTAAATGACTTGACAATTAAATGGAAACAAGGCTAATTTTAACTTATTTCTGGAATAAGTCTACTATGTACCAGACACTAAGCATGCTATCTGGTGAACATCCCCAGAGTACAGAGATTACTGAAGCCTTTAATAAAAGGACATCCCTAATGCTGGGTGGTATTCAAGGGGAACATATTCCAGTAACAGCCCCACATTAGTATGCAGAGGACTACCTGCAGCCATATGGGGGAGGCTATTCCATTGTATTTCAAGCCGCTATGGATCACCTCTTCAGGTTAATAAATCTGTTTATACACATCAAAACATGATAATAAAATCCTTCTCCTGGATTAACAGTAGTCCGCTGTGGTTTGGCAGTAGAGTGGGTTACACTGGCACTGACACTGGCAGGTCCGGTCCTCAGGCTAGTTTGCTCTTCTGCTGGGTTCTGTATTGTAAGGACGTCTGTAAGTCAGTGTGGTTCACAGAAATACATTGGGCTCTATTTTTGTAGACCAAGCGCAGGCGCGGCGCACCTGCTCTGCGCCTTGACTGCGGTGTAGCCAGCACATTATGAAATTTAAGTGCACGGCGCATGAAACCCACACCTCCGTCCCTCCCACTGACACAAGTGGCAAAGGGAGGAGAGAAGGCGTGAGTGGGTTCAACACAGCTGACAGTAATTTTCACCAGTCAAATGAACACCTCTCCTTGCCTTTAAATGCGCTGCAGGCCAGGCGCAGTGCCAATTTCACCTCACCACCACCATGGAGGAAGACAGCAGCAGCACCAGGCGGCAGACTTCTCCCAGGAGGAAATTGATATGCTGGTCCGGGAGGTCCAAGCTCGCAGTACCAGAATATATGGTAACGCAAACAGACCTCTATGGGCTGATGATGCAAAAACAGCCTGGGAGGAAGTTACTAATATTTTCAATCAAGTTTGCCCAGATATTCTGAGAACCACTGCCCAATCTTAAAAAAGGTTCTCCCTGCTGATATGGCACATGCAGTTCGGCCTCCCTCCATCTTAAGTCCTGTAATGTCTCCTCTGTGAGGTCAAAGTGGCATCCACGGCGTAAGGCTATGCTGTGTAACACACAACATGAGACACAGAATGCACTGACACTCTGAGGGCTGTATGATAGTGAGCGGCCCGTATGGTCCAAACCTCTGAAATGCATTTTGAGCACTCCAAAAGTACGTTCGATGACTGACCCGGCACTGCTGAAAACAAGGTTAAAACACGCTGACTTCTTGTTGTTGGTTTGATGCATGGCGTTATCAACCACGTTTTAAGTGGATATCCATTGTCACCTAGCAGCCACCCATCCAGAGGGGTGTCCCCCCGAAAGACTGTAGGGATGACAGAATACGCCAGGATGAATGTGTCATGAGCAGACCCAGGGAAATAAGCATACACATGTGTCACCAGGCAATTTGGGTCACAGATCACCTGGATATTAATGGAGTGTACTCCCTTACAGTTCACATTAGGGATGGCTTCGGTATCTGGTGCGCGCAACTGCTCATGTGTGCAGTCGATGACTCCCAGTACCCCCAGGAATCCACATTTTGACAAGAAACCTCGCTTCGTTTCCAGCTGGCTGTCTGGTGTTGATGGAAAAATGATGTGCTCATTTACATATATGATAAATCACTGGCAAGGAACGTTAACCAGCTGGTCACGATGATACAGTTTCCTGATTTGAGTGTTTACCAGACCAGCCTCTATAGTGTACAGTATGCACGACCACCCATGGCATCCAAAGTTACCATGGCAACCAGTTTTGTTCTTTATTCAAGTTTCATCTTTTCAGTTCATCACTGTTATTGGGCTATCAAGTGTGCCCGCCCTATATAAAAACCTAACAATCACGCATCAGGTTAAGCGAATTTTATTTGTTTTATTTTTATTTATATTGGGTCAAGTTCACACCGTTGATTACTTTTAGTAAGTCGGGCCGAGTCGGATCCGGATTTCAGCACCCACAGATCTGTTTAATTGTCAGGCCCATTGAGAACTCAAACGTTACTCTACATTTCTACAAATGTTACAAACATTAGCTTAAGATATCATAGCATTAACGCTAACTTTGTTAGCCACGAATGCTCTGTGTTGCTACAGTAAGTTTTTGAATGAATTTTATGCCCACTTTGTCTCTCTTCATCCATGTAATCTCCTCTTTTGGGACCTCTCTTGAGAGCATAACCACTCCAAACCTTCCATAATTGCAAGATCTTGCAATTGTCTTTGCGAGATCTCGCAATTATTTTTTGAGATCTTGCAAATATTCTTTTTTTTTCACCCATCAAATTTTTCTCTCCCCCATGTCCCTTAAAGGGCTCCATAGAAATGTGTCCTTGAAGTCAACCATCTTTTTCACAGCCCTCTTTTTCTAGAATGATCAACTCAGCCTTCAACCCTCATGAAGATTTTTGTTAGTGGACATAAGCACATTAATGCTACACATCATTGGAAAACCAAGATTAATGTGATTCAATGAATGAAAAAAAATGTAAGATTCATTTAAAAGAAAAGGCAGACATCTTAATAGACCACCAACCAAAACTGCACAGATTAGACACGGATCCTTCTCATAAGGAGCCTAATTACAAAACTAGCTTCACAAAACCATCAGTTGGTACCAAATATGAACCCCAAAACTTGAAGAGATTTTTTAAATGGAAACAAATCTAAATTATGTCATCATCAGATGACTACAATGTTACTTCATTATGTCTGCAGGGGAACTTTACATATTCAGTTTAGGCTGTCAATCCTAGTGGATGCCATTTAGTATACAATGATCATAAGTGGATTTAGCCACAGTGTACGGAGAGGATCTACTGACTCAAGCACAGCAGGAATTCATGTCTCAGGGTTAAAGAGGCTTCCCCCACTTAGACTAGAAAACCAAAGTGAACAAGGGTGGGTAGGATGTGCAAAAGCTGTCAGGGTATTTCTGTACAGCAACACTACAAAGCAACCGAAAAGCTCTGACTCTGATGCTGGAGTGGAGGCAGACCGACTGTATGAAGCACTCACAGGCATTAGCTTTCTTTTCAGCTTAATGTTGATTGAGTCAGTTTGCAAGCCAGTTGAGAAAATCAGCTCTATCTTGCAAAGCCTCCAGCTGTCACGTAGTCAGATGAAGGCATCCAGGAGACTGTGGATATGCAAAATTAGGCCTGTGAATTTTTGGAAATCTCAGGGTTTGGTTTCCATTCCCGGGGTCGCACTCTGATTAAAAATCAGTTTTTGATTCAAGGTAAGTCTGCAATCATCAACAATTCCTAGATTGAATATATTGAAAACGGTGCAGTATTTTTAGTACTTTGATCTAGTTACACACTGAAAAAACATTGATGTTCTTAATCCACTGAATTAAAATATCAAGTATAACTGGAAATAAAGATAGGAAGTTCCATAATAATTAAGGAATTCATTAATTTGAGAACACATTACAGGTTCTTCTTGGGTTTAAAAAAAAAAAAAATCAAATAAAAAGGCAGCAGAGTGCTCTGCTGTGTGACTGACAATATATCTCCAGCAACAGAGAGCGGCCTGTCTGCTACACCAACGGTCACAGGCAAAGATGCTGGTGCACAAAACTCAGAGTAGACCTAGGGCTTTTGTAAGCTTAGTTCACTGTAGACTTTGATTCATCTTCACAGAATAGAATAAGTGTTTTAATACTGTAGTGCAGCCCTATTCAATTAGCTGCCTGTGGGCCACATGCGGCCCTAAAGCAGCCCTCGAGTGGCCCGAAAGCAACTACCGAGTGACTGGGACTTGGGTCCGAGAAGTACAGAAAAACATCTTTTAGCAACGCTGACAAGTTCTTACAAAAAATCCAACATTATTACAAACATTGAATGCAACAGTTACCGTAACCTAGCAACTAACCCACAATGCATTGTGTTGTTGAGGAGGCGCATTTGAAAAGTTAACATTAGCAGTTCTATACAGGAGAGAACGGCAACGTATCTTTTTCTACCCTGAAACGACAAATCGTTGACAAGTATTTATTTATTTTACCACCAAGCCGAACGCCAAACCAATGTGTTTACTCTGCAACAAGTGCATTGCAGTGCTGAAAGACTATAATGTCTGAAGACACCACATTGAAAAACATGCCGCGTTTCAGACAAACTTTCCCGAGGGATCTCATGGGTCTGGCCCAGCTCATGTCCTTCGTCTGAAAATCCGGCCCAGTGAATTTTTAAGTGAATAGCCCTGCTGTAGTGTATGTCAGTCAACCGGGTTTTTATGTAGCTGATTGCTGC
Source organism: Acanthurus tractus (assembly GCA_029783725.1). Taxonomy (NCBI): domain Eukaryota; kingdom Metazoa; phylum Chordata; class Actinopteri; order Acanthuriformes; family Acanthuridae; genus Acanthurus; species Acanthurus tractus. The sequence continues at coordinate 643,521 of JAQNCA010000032.1, forward strand.
CCTGTACCAATGATGATGGTCTAAGTAAGAATGTTGTAAATTTTGCAACATACTTTGCTTTTACTCGTAATGTGTAGTTGTTAAATAAAAAAAAAAAAAACACTTGCAACCTGCTGCCTTTTTCATAGAAGACAATGTTGAAAGGTACAAGAAACTCAACCTGTTGTCTGCATGTGTGCTGAACAAACCTCAACAGTGGAATTTAACCTTTATTGTTCCATAGGGTATGGTATTAAAAGATACTAATTGAGCTTTCAGACAAAGAGCAAAGCATATTTTTAGTTCATGTTATTCACACTAGTTTGACTGCGGGACTGTATTTGCTTTACTAATTTGTGTATACAACCTAGTACCTTTATATCAGTCAAATGCCAGCAAGAAATGGCAGACTCCAACTGCGACTCACGTTGTGTGTGTTTGTGTATGTGCGTATCCTTGGTTCAGCAGCCTGTGGATGATATCTGCACTGATAAGACTCTGGTTCTTCCTGTTTACCTTCAGCCTCTCTTCTTCCTCTCCTCTGTACATTAATGAAGTAAAGTACATTTCCAATCCAGTAAGCAGTCGACTTAGACAGAGACACTAATTACGAAACTGACAGTGGAGGCCAGCACCCCATTGCTCTGTGCTGCATGCAGGTTGAACGGTGAGGATAAAGATAACTTTTCTATCACAGAAGTCTAAAACTTAAACCTGAGCTCTTTTACTTAATGCCTACATGCTCTGTTTTTTATCCCCCCAGAAGGCTCTGTATAAAACTCTCTCCCTCATAGGGATACTTCACCCAAAATTTGAGTTTCACCCATTTCCTACTCGCCACTATGCGAACAGAGGTTCTGGTGACATTTTCTAATCCACATAGCTCTTCTGGAGTTTCACTGAGGGAAAGAATTCCATGCTGATACAATGGAAGGCTACAGTGGACCAAGACTCTGTCAGGAAAAAGCTCAACGGAAGAAAAACACAACGTGCCTCCATACTGCTTGTGTGGTATAACTTTGGGAGAATAGGACAAGATATCATCTATGTAATTATAAGCTAGATCAACTTTACAGTTAAGCTCTCTGAGCGCATTTTCCTGAACCTGAGGAGACACACACATATATATATATATATACATGATGTTTTGCGCAACAAATTCTAAGTATTTGTATTATTATAACACTTATTTACTAAGAGAACAGAGAGAACCAATATATTCATTTTTTCTTTGCTTGTTTTCTAGTAAGGGATTTTATTTAAGTCAACAGTAACATCCGCTCTATTTTAATCCTCAACTCATCAGGAATATGAGGAAGTCTTTCATATTCATACACATTAGTATAATTTTGTTCTTTTTATGAACTAAAACTTTTTTGTGTCATTTTGTCCTGCAGACATATTTATCCCTCAGAGAGGGGATTAGAGTTTGAGGGGACTAAGCTCTTCAAATATTATCCATCCATGATCCAGTGGTGTGCTCCTGAGGTGTCATTTTTGCTTTCACATTTCAACCTTTGCAGTCACGTTTTTGTGAGCTATAAGCTTGTATTTCCAAGCATGTTTCTCTTCCATCAGTAGGATTGCAACATAAATGTTTACCGATCAACACTCAAGTAACTGACACTAATGTCACTGTTTATTCCAGTTGCATGCATACTGCACATGCAAGGGATTTAAATAAAATTGGATTTGCAGAAACTAAATGCTTTCAGTAAATCAGTACTTAATTGTAGTTCTTTTTCTATAACTTTTTCAATTGCTACAACAAAAAAGAAAAAACAACAAATAATTCAAGGTTTTGTTTGGGTTTGGGGTGTCTTGATATGTAAATCTTCTGCCTCAGACTATGTTTTAATTTAATTAGACAATTAATACATATAGAAAGCCGATAAACAGCAGCCATTTTAGATAAAGCTTGGGAGTCTTGGGTTGAGTTTGGCTTGACCCCAGGCAAAACGTCAGGGGCCTAATTTACCTTACTATGCATGGAAAAAAGGTTCTGTTTGTACTAATAAAAACAAGTCAATCAAACTCACACACCTTTGTTAAATAAACATTGGCAAATCCCACCTGTTCTGTGCAATATTGATTTCTAAATTCAAGCAATAATAATAATAATAATAATAATAATAATAATAATAATAATAATAATAATAATAATAATAATAATAATAATGATAA
>JAQNCA010000032.1:645783-656631 GCA_029783725.1 Acanthurus tractus
TGGATCAAGGTGGCAAAGGTTGACCTGGAAACTCCCCTGAATTAATTTTTAACTTTCCACGCCCAATGCGCCGCTGGTGAACGATAGGGCCCATACTGTTAAACATATTGTAGAGGGATTGGAGCTAATATTAACAATACTTCAGCAAATGTTACTTCGTTAATGAGAGGAAATTACTCAGGGACAGAAGTTTTTTTGTGTTTTACATGCCATCATTATAATCTGCCCAAGGCAAATCATTGGAAGCAAGATTCCCGGACACATATTCTATTTCTTGCTTACACGAGAGTTTCCATACAAAAAGCACTAATTTTAGGGGGGATAAAACAGAACGGATTTTGGCTTATTAGCTCTGCTAAATTACAAGCAAGCAACATCTGTTTCCCTGTTGTTACCTGAGGGTCTTACTGTTTGAGGAAACACAATTACTTTCATCCCATAATTTACATGATATTCTCATGGAATATTAACCACATCAGCTGGTACAACAGACCTCATTAAGAGTTAATTGTTGTGTTGTGTCACTAATATTCAAATCAAAACGATTACTGCAGCATCAACAAAATTATCTGTTTTTACTTGTCTTTGATGTTCTTATTTAATGTGTGACTAGATTTGGTCATGTCTGATCCGAGAGGAATGGTTTCTGTATTGAAGGTCAGTTTTAAGTTTATAGAAATCATTCAGCATCTCTTATCAGTGTGTATGTTTCCTTTGTTCTGTATATATATATGTTATATTTTAATGCCTTAATCATACTCATCCATCCTTAATCTTTGTTCCAGCTCGTAATTAAGTACATTGTGGCTACTGTAACTACAAGTTATTTTGCTAGCTCCCATTGAGGTTTAACTGCATGTTTTTATCTAATATAGTTCACTGCAACAAGTTATTTAAATAGCACAATATAAAAAATATGAGCATGAAAGCATCATTTGGGCTCTGACTGAACCAACCTGGGCCTTTCTCTGCAGATGAGTATTGCCCAGGCATACAACAATATGCCATATGTACCATATGACACATTTATATATTTAAATTTTGTTTAGTACAATTATATCATAGAGATTACAATAGAGATCCCAGCAAAAGCAAAGGAAAGCAGAGGGAAACTCGCATGAAAGAAAAAAAGAAAAGAAAAAAGCTTGAATTTGACTGAGAGCACTTTTTTCATTTCAATTGATATTGCCATAAAATATTAGAAATTCCCAAAGCCAAAATATTTGTGCAGTAAAATTCTTATATTGCGACAGCCAAAATTTATGTGTATACATGCTTTTAATAGCAACAACAGCAGATGACATGAACTTCTACAGGGGCATTGATAAAAATACCTGATTCTGGGGGGGTACCATTAGCAAGGTGTCTGAATGCATCATGCTGTGCCTTCTTCTTTCAAGAGGTTGCTGACCTGTGTGCCACAAACAAGGCAAGACTAGGAATTAATCAGGAGTACTACACACTGAACCACATTCAGACAGTACAGCAGTAAAGACACATTATAATGTCTCATGAAATGCATACTGAGAGCTTTAGGCCTTGGACCATCAACACTATCACCGCCCAGTCCAGCAGCACAGGCTGACAAAGGCTTCATGTCTGTGGGCTCAGAGAAAAAGATGCAGGGAGGGATGAGGACAAAGGTGTGGAGCTGCTCTGGTGCTCACTCTGTTTTTGTTTGTTTTGATATTTGCATTTAGAAAGATTTCTTATAAAAGCTTTATCTGTGCCCTGAATAGAATTAATATGTCACATATTATATGAATATATAGTCTTAAGTAACCACAGCATTTGAAAATGGGTTTTTGTATATTATTATTGTTAAGCAACTGTGTACTGATGAAAATTTGTGTGGTTTTTGTGCATTCAGAGGACTGATAATCTGATTTTACACAGTGATTTGAAAGCTTTAAATATGAAATCGTGAAAAACATGAAATATGAGAAGATCCTATAACCTAAAGGAACATCTCATAAGATCAAAACACCAAACTGGAAGTTATATGACCACTTTTGCTGCAGGGTCATGATCAGAAACACTATATCTAGGGTACCCATAGCATGCAATCTCTCCACCATTCTCTTCCTATTTTTGTTATTTATTAATGTAATATTTAACAAACTTAAACATTGAGTTTTGTTTTATTCACTGTCTGGTTATAAATATTCACCTTGTACAACTGAAATATTTAATCGAAGTGCAGGCTGGCCTACTGTTCCAAGCGGCTCCTGAAAGAGGTTAAGGGAGCTCCGCTGGTCTTGAGGACTCAACACAGTGACTATCTAAAGAGTGAGATATTCACACATTCACTGGGCGAAGCAAAAGAAATTGCTAAAGACTATACCATAGTGATTCATTCTGTTAGGCACGAAATGGCTCCTGAAGCTCCCAGGCAGTCATTCATTTAGGCAAGAACAAAGCTTTAAGTCGTTTAGTGTGTAAAATCCGAGATTTGACTGCACATTAACCCAGAAAACAGAAGTTACATTGTAGTTACTTTTGAGGTGCATTTAAGTCACATAAGAAAGCTTAGAATTTGTAGTTTCCAGTAATACCAAACAAAATATTGTAGACCAAGGGGAAAATTATCCCAGGTCTTTTGATCACAGCTTGCTTTTGTAATTGTGTAATTATATTCAGATAACTTTCTTATCAAAAAACTTAGTGAAAGAAAGTTTGGACAGCATACAATTCGTTTGCTGAAGATCAGTGGTTTTTAAACCAGTGTAACATGCACATCTTCTCTTAACTTCCTTGAAAATTTTTGGAACTACACCACATTGTGCCCCATGGTACTGAGTGCTACAGGTCAAAGATGTTTAATATGTGGGATTCAGTGCACCTAGTGGTAAAGTTTAAGATTGCACCTGACTTGATGGCCCCTGTCGAACACCTGGCGTAAGCACAGTGTGCCAGTGGCGCAGGTGGCATTGCTATCTTACACCTGGTACAAGTGTCATTTTTGCCACTAGTGTATGATAGCAAATCCACTTGCGCCAGGTCTGTTTGCTGAGGGGCAGGAGGTCGGAGAATAAAGGCGGAATTGAGGCGTGTCTTGTACATGTCTTGGCATCTTGTACCGGGCGCAATGGAATCAACTGCGCATTGCTTAGACCAGCCAAAACCTGGTCTAAACATAAGGCACAAACGAAAAACAGCCTGTACTGTAAGATACTGAGCAGCTGGCCAATGTGCTCACATACTTCTCCACAATCACATACACCGTTCTTTTCTGTTTTTGTCATATCTGCTGGATTGTAAGAGCATGACTACGGTTGGTAAGGTTTCAAATGTAAGGACGGATTAGGTTGTGTACGGAGATGATTGACTGTGACGTGAAAAAAGATAATTGTCTGGAAATGCTCGAACATCTCTGCGGGGTCTGATAACCATCTCCCGATGAATATTTATTTCTTTGCGCAGTAATGCTGCACCTTCATCCACGAGATCATTGTCAAAAGGACATGCCAAAAGTCGCCAGCTACTGTGCTTAATGGACTTCTAATATCGGCCTACTGACTGATTTTTTAAATGTTTCTTTCAATAACAGACGGCAGAACTATGCTACGCTAAAACTCACCTGCTGACTGAGTGAATGAGGAAATCAAACACCGTGTGTGACTGAAAGAGGGCGGAGACAGAGAGAAACATGAGGTTCATTGAGAAAAACCTGGTCCCGACCAGGTTAGGTTCATAGAGTCTGTTACTACGGTAACTGACTGAGAGCTTAAGTTACCTCTCTCTGTGAAACAGGCTAGAGTTAGCCCTCTTTCTCTGGTTTGAGTTACCTCCCTTTGTGAAATGGAAAACTCAGAGTTTCCCTCATTTCAGGGTCAACAGACTCAGAGTTTTCACTAAACCTGCTTTGTGAAACGGACCCCTGGACATGAAGGCCGGAGAAGCCAGAGATCAAGCATTTGACCCTCTGATGAGCAAATGACTCGCTCCACTCCTGAGCTACAGCAGCAGTGTTTAAGACTGGTGCTAACTCTAGCCCTAGCTGGCACTCAGGACCTTATAATCAGAAGGCCTCTTTTCTTTCTGAAACATTCAATTATAATCAATAAATGCTGCTTCAGTAATCTGACTAAGTGACTCATGAAAAGAAAACAACTCTTGTCTCTTGTTAACCATAAGATCAAATTCAAGGTGGCAGTGCATGAGAGCTGCTGCAGAGTTGACTTGGTCATAAGCCTTTACAAGGCATTAATACAAACTACCAAAATACATTTCAATCATTATGGGAAATATAGATCATAAAGCAACAGAAGAGACTGGTATCAGGTCCTTTTTATTGCCTGGTGATGTACTTTGCACTTAACATATTTTATAAAATGATTTGTCTCTTTCAGACCAGTGTCACCCACAACAAGTTGTACTGTTAAAAGACTTGTCAACTGTCAACCAGATCAAATCTGCCTTAATAGCATCAGTAATGATCCTTTACACTGAACTGTTTATCCCTGCTCTCCTTTGACACACTTAATGAAATAATACCAGTGTATTATAATACCATGTATTCATTTGGTTTATGTGGCCTCTGTGTCAGGCCTCATTCGAGTTACATTTTTAGGTTTACTGAGCATGTTGGCATCTCTATCCATAAGCTTGAAAGCTTGAAAAGGAGGCTGTTGCATCTGTCAGCTGTGCCACTGTGCCAAGATATGCAATGTGTTTAATATTCATCTTGGTGCCTGTCGCTTTATCTCTGATGATATGTACACTTTGTATGATTAAGCTGTGGTACATACAGGTAAGTATAGATGTAATGGCCGATTTTGGCTTACATATGTAACCCACTAAGTAAGACTGATACTTTACCATCCATTGCTAATGTGATTTTAAGCTTTCTATATATGGTTCTAGTCCTTTTAAGACCAAAGTTGCACTGGCAAACCCCAGCTGATTTATTAGATAATTTAAATTCTCTTTGTGCAAGTAAAATACCTGTGATTGCACATCTAGTGTTAGCCTGGATATTAAACTCCTTTATGTTAAATGAATCAAGCTGCTAGCTCCATGTTTGACCCTACACTAATGCACCTGAGTGACACAATGAATTATCAAGCTGTAACTGGGAATTACCTGTGTTCTTCCCCACAACACAGCAATGTAAGGGGGTCAGTTTTGAAGATATGAAACCTATTGGTTTCCAAAGGCTGTAAATTCACTCCCAAATGCATCCAGTTATCTGGAAGACCCTCAGGTGTCATAAATCTTGCTTGCTGGCTTCCCAACAAGCCAGACACTAGGATTACAATTCCACACCCATCGCTCACACTAAAGCCTCTAACTCCCTGTTACACAAAGCAGAAACAACCCTCCCTCACAAGTGCTCCAAAAAGTCAGGGAATAAGAAAAAAAAAAGTATTTTACAAAGTATCTTGTAAAGGGGCCAACAGCCTGCAGTAACTTTGCAGTGCTTTGATGAATAGTAGCTGCTGCAGCAGCTTAGCTTCGCACTTTGGGCCAGTGAATCCTATTCAAAGTCACAACTGATGTTCCTATTAACACTGTGGTAATTACCAGCAACTCAGCCCCAAATCAAAATCTGCAGTGTCAAAAAAGCACTCCTCTACTGTGATGGAGGGAACAGAAGAGAACACACAATGGTGGCATCTTTACAATGTTTGTTCACTGCTATTGTGACTGGCTATTTGTTTACCTAATTAGCTCAATTCTACTGATTTGGTCACTGTTTTTTTGTCCGCCTAGTTTGTGATATTTGTTCTATTCATTTGTTCAATTGTGTGAATATTTTACATACAGATTCCTAAAAAAAATATGTAACCGTGAAATATATGTAAAAAAGAACATAGCTTGCTAACCCCTTTTCGAAATATACTCAATTGAAAACAGTTCAAAGACGTTTTGTTTAATTGTCTCTGTTGTTAACTCCATTGATTTGATGCTTCGACTGTTTAATGTCAGCAACACCTTTCAAACAGGTTGGGCAAGTGGCAAAGACTGGAACAGTTGTAAAATCCTCAGAAATCATGTGTGGGACATCCCACTAATAACAGGTTTGTGATAGCAGGTGATTGTATTATGACTAGGAGTTTTGCATACATTGCCTATCTATGTAAAATCTTTAAAAACTACATCCACACTTTCCTGATGAAGCACATTAAGTGTTAATTATTTAACATTATGGAGAAATTGTTTAGATCTGAACCTCTGATTTCAGGATAAAATCATTCTTGTGTGATGAGGAGGAACTTTCCTTTAAAGACACTATTTTTAACCATTCAGGTCATATTTTGAGCAACATTACCTCTCTTTATAAAAATGAACCCTGGTTATTCTCTTTAGACAAAACCATTGTGCTAATGTGGCAGGGAATAAATTTCATTAGGGCTAATCATCACAATAAAATACTTGTAAAAACCTTTTAACCCATACTGAACAAAGAATGTTCCCAAAACGTTTGAACACTATGTGATGTGAACAGAATAATTTCATTTTTTAAACGAAATATGTTTATTAAAAGCAGTATTGAAAGTATATTAAAACCTTTGTTCTCCCTTTAATGGTATAGCATTAATGGCACAAATATGTCTATAGTATCTAACAAGCTCTTATTTTAAATAAGCTGTGTATTAACATATAAATAACATATGGTCTCATGTGTCACCAGTGGTACTGATCTCACTGTGTTGCTCAGAGAGACTCTTAAGTGAAAGCAAAATTTCCACAAATGCAGCACCAATATTTTTTTTAATCTTCAAGAAATCATTTTTAAGTTGTTTCTATGCTGACATGGCAGGCAGGCTTCATGTAGTTAGAATTAGTTCTCAGTCAACCCACTGAAGAAGAATCTGTCCAAGAATAAAGGCATTCCACTGAACTATTAAACTGTGAGATGATAACTGACTTTGCACGTAAACTGCAAGAGTTTTACACAACAGCTTCATTAGTACACCTATTACACACCTACACACAACATTATAAACACACTTAATTACACACACCCTTGCATACATTTGAGCCTAGCCACACACTCATTAACAGCCAAAGAAACAGATTTTTATTCACAAAGTAGCAGAGAAGGTTGCTAGGAAACCACTGTTGCATGCAGCGCTAGCATATTAGCGTTGGCTGCCTTGCCTCTAGGTATGGCTGGGATTTGAGATTTTACCGGCGAGGTGCAAGCGGCTGAAAAGATAAGGCTGGAGAAAGCAGCGCTTAGTGATGGGAAATAACAGGGATCAAGCTAAAGGAAGGAAACAGTTGGTGAGCTTGATCCTATTCTGTCTGTCCAGATGTAATTTTTTTTTCTTCCTTTCCACTTCTTTCAGCATCATGTGAACGTCCATCTTTGCTGGAGCTCCAGCACAGATAGCCTTTTTTCACTTAAGCCAGAGAAATAATTAGACGTACCTCTGGGGATTTGTAAAAGTCTAAAGAGGAAATGATTGGTTTTGAAGCGAGTTTGAAGAAGTGGATAATGTTCACTAAGCTGCACACACATGCAGAGACTATGAAGAAGCATAGAGCAGCAGCTACAGAGAGGGTGGATTTGAGAAAATGAAAAAAGCTGAAAGTTGTAAGGCTAAAAGAAAAGACATTCACCTTTAGGTCATTTTTTTCTACCTAAAAAGATTGAGTTCACCACAGATAATAAAGAACTTTAAAAACACAGTATCAATTTACAAAATATTTTTCTTTGAGTTTTCTTTTGAACAAGCAATCTGACATGTTTTAGTAAGTTTCCTCACACTTAACATTAATGACTAAATTGAATAATACCATATCAGACTTTTTTTGACTTCAGGCTCCTTTTTTAAAAAAAAATCTTGGTAACTTATCACTCACTTCACTATCAATAGTATGGTATATCTCAGGTTTTATTGGTGATTGGCTAAAGAACAAAGCAGAAGAGCTTCATGCTACATTGTCTGCTGTAAAAACTGTTGCCTAGATTTAACTTAAAAAATTTAAGATATATAGGTAAATAGATAAATAAACACTTTCGTTTTAATTGGTATTTTGAGTAAGGAGAACTTAATGATATGCATTTTAATGTATGCAAAAAAAAAGTTGTTGTTTTAAAAAAGCCAAGAAATGATTAAAATCAATGTCAAAAACACCAGCATATCAAACACCATAGACTTAATTAAAATAAGTAACACTTAAATGAGAAAGTAATTCATGTACTACATTTGATTAATTTTGACCGATTCTCCCTTCCTTTGTTTTGAAAGTGGAAACTGCTTAAAATAATAAGTTAGCATTAATAATAATTATATATGAATTAATAATGAATCAAACACTTATATCAATTTCCAGCATTTATTAAATTATTACCATTTAAAAACAGTGGCAATGAGCTGGACAGTATGAAAAGTCAAGACCATCTATATTTAGTGCAAAGAAGAATGCATGAACTCAAATTTAAAAGTGCTGCTTAGTAGAACATTCAGAGCACATTTTTTTTAGTGTGTACATAAAATTAAAGCATCTTAACTTAAACAACTCACAGATCCCACCTTTTGAGCAGTTGCAGCTTCACAATGGGGAAATTTAGTGTATATAAAACAAAAAAAACTTAAAAACAATTTGCACACAAATGCACACAATCTTGATACTCAAGATTAAGTGCATATGTCAACCCAAGGAGTGGTCAACATGCTTAGGCCAGATTTCCAAGATGAGTAAGGACTGGTAATCCCTCAATGATAATTCCACTGCATCTGGTTCACAGCAGACGTCGATGCTCATATTATTCATTTTCAGGACCTCCTGTGAGGACCATTTTCAAAACTTTTGAATTCTAATTTGAGATCTTGTACATTAGACTTGAGACAATAGGTGCATTTCCAGCCACATGCTTTTTATTCAATTTGCATATAAAAAACCTGAATAGAACCACCAGAAATTCCAAAGAAACAGTAACGCTAATGGGTTTTTTTTGCATTGTTTTTTCTTTTTTTCCTTCTTTTTAGAGCAAAAAGAAACACAAGACAGAAAGGCTTTACTCTGTGGTGCTGTGCTAATCGGCTATCCTGGGGCTCCTGCCAACTAGCTGCATGCTCCACCTCTCCGCCTGACAAATGCTGGCTCAGTCAAAAAAAATCATCCCAACTTAAGCTTGTACATCTGACCGATCTAAACCTGCTTTGAAACAAAACTTACAAAGTAGTCAGAGGAGAGTTCCTGTCCACTCTCTCCTATGTACTCCACGAGGCATCTCAGAGTCACATCTCTTTTCTTCATTGCAGAGGCACTTGGATCCTAGAAATAATAGAAAAAATAAAATATTAGAGAATAACAAATAGAATATAAAAATAGAAAAATATTGACTTAATTAATTTTGTTTACAATTTCACTCCAAACCTGTGATACCATTATTGCTGTAGGTCAGTATTACAGACAGTATTAACCTTTGAAACCAATCATCTGTATCAGTTCCATCAACAAGGTCTTGATGAGCTGACCAGTGGCTCTTTCCTTCACATTGAAGAGCTCCAGGAGCTTTGGAGTGTGCCTGTCCAGCTGGGACATAAATGTTGATTCCGGTGGAACAGCAGTGCACCTTCGGAACTCCTCATTAATCTGAAGACAGCAAATGTTTGACTGTTACTTAGGATATTATGGAGGTTTAAAGATCAGTGACATTTCAACTTTAATTTAAAAATAAATGAAAAACTGTGAGGCTTCAGTATATGTTGTCAGGCAAAAAGTGAGTCTAGTACATGCTGCCCAAGTCACACTGTCCAAAAAAGTCAATTTCTCTGCTCTGAAGTGAGCACAAAATGGAGACTCAGGAATAATGGATGGATAAATCATTTACCTGGAATGGTTCGAGAGGGAAGGCCATGTTTCCTTAAATTCTGCCACCCCAGGAGACTTGGCAACCACTTCCTGTCTTCTCCAACTGTATGTTCTGGCCATTACATCATTTATGCTCCTGACACAGTCCTTTTTTGATGGGCTGCAATTAGATCAAGTCTCAGATTCCCAAGGGTGTCATCTGCTTCACCATGTGGGTGTGAGGGCAGGTAATTCACTTCTGGCCTCTTTGGTTTCTTGACATTTTAAGCAGGTCTTTGCTCTGACTTGTGACTCAGTGAGTTTATCAGGAGTTCAGGGTTTCCCGGTGCCTTCCGTTTGTCCAGTGGTTTCCACATTTGTACTTCAGGCTTTGCTGCCACCCATAAGTTCCATTTAAAGATCCAGGCTCCCTTAAGCAGGAATGCTTCTCTACTCATGCCTCTACCACTGCAGATCTCTGGGCATCATTGGGGTAAGCAATGTAGGAAAACATGGCCTCTGCCAGGCGCTCCAGGATGTCTGATTTGAAACATCGTGATGTCATGGGGTGACATCTCTTTAATAAGTCTCATTTCCTTGCCTCAAAGCGAGTTCAGTCTTGCGTGAGAAAGTTGGAATGGGAAAGACAGTAGGCCATGGGCTCTGCCTTTTGGGAGGGGGGGGCGACTTAGAATTGCAGTATCTTGTGAGTCCCCAGAGAAACTCACAGACTCACATAAAGAAGTGGCATCAGAAGCATCAGGGGTGCTTTCCTGGGGAACAAGTGTCAGCGTTAAGTGTAGTGGTACATACACAACTTTGGGTGTGTCTTTATCTTTCAGTTCATTTGTAGAGGTTAGAGTGAAGAAGTCATCAAATTCTTCATCTTTGTATTAAAGACTTTTATCTGTGGCGATGGAAAAATTTTCTTTGACAACTGCAACCAACTTGTCCACAGTTGAAGGTATTCCACTGCTTCAACTGTGGACAAGTTGGTACTTGGTACTTGTCCACAGGGTCAACAAACAGCATTCTGATGTAGGTGTTGCTTTTCTCAAGGTGAGTGAAGACTGAGTGGAGAGCAGTGGAGATGGC
>JAQNCA010000032.1:676137-690699 GCA_029783725.1 Acanthurus tractus
ATCTCCGAGTAGATCAACTCAGAGTTCAGGGTTAGACTCAGAGTTTGTTGAACCTGCTTTGTGAAACGGACCCCAGGTTTCGGCTGGTCTAAACTCAGGGCGCATTTGATCTCAGTCTTTCAGGTGTACAATAGCAAACGCAAACACCTCCATTATGCCTTCATTCTCAGACCTCCCGCCTCTCGACACACAGACCCAGCGCAAGTGGATTTGTTATCGTGCACTTGTGACAAAAATGACATTTGTGGAGATAGCAATGACACCTGCATCACTGGCGCACCGCGTTTGTGCCGGGTGTATAATAATACTCTTTGTTTTTCACCCTAGTTTGGTTGTATTCCAATTGACTAGATCCTGCGCTCTACGTAACGTAACATAACTACTGAGTTCCATATAATTTTGGAAACATCTTTTAAACTTCACAACTCCAGTTTGTAAAGAATATGTTAAGAAAAAAGTAACACTCTGAAAGCAACAAAACAGCATCTGATGTGCATTCAAACTTCCTAACTTGTCGTTTTCCATGTAAATTTAGGAGAGATATTATTTTGATGTGTAGTTAATGTGCATCAACAAGGTAGGTCTGATAATCTTAAAAAAGCAGCAGATGGGCCGGTCCAGCTAGTGGGCTAGATATCCATTGCATTGTAAAACAGAAAAAATGTATCTATCCAGGCTGCTGTGTCCTTTTGCAGCCCATCTAATTAAAATTCCCTGTTGCCACTGAGGCGGCTCACACAATGTGAAAAAACATAGGCTATTAACAAAAATTAAAAATGCAGCTGAACTTCTTATATAGGCCACCTATTTGTCAGCAGGTAGCCTACATTTAAAAAAAAATCTCTGTGTGGCCTGCTTGATATTGGAACAGCCCATCTGAAAACACGATTATTAAGCAGCATGTAGACTAATGCAATTTGCTCACCAGTGATGATTGACACTTAAAAGACACTTAAAAGATCACCTTTTAAGACAATGTTGTCGATAACGTCCCTGTCAAATTCCAACAATCCATGAAGTAATCCCTTTTCCATTGATAGCATAGCAAGTAACTCATAACATGTTGCCTTATACAATGATTTCTCTCTCTGAGTCGGCCAGCCCTTTGCAGTCATCGCCAGTGTAGTAGTGAATGACTTTTAGAAGTAGGCCTGACTATGGATGTCATTCCATTGCCCTGAGGCTGGTGGACCAGATGTCTTTCGAACCCCCAGCACACCAAAGTCGTGCACTGGCATCTGCATAGCATCTTTGGACATCTTCATCTGTAGAGAACATCTATAGAGAGTTTTTTGTAGTTACTTACCAAAATAAATGTGTGTTTTAATGCTCATCTCATCACATTGTGTACTTTGGTGATATGTGTGTACCATTTTGAATTTTGTCATTTCTGTCACAACTGGCAGCGGTGTTTAAATGGAAATTGCCATGGCTGAATTTTGTTGCCAGTTTGACCCAATCACATTTGTTCCAGGATTGGTAAATGTTTTTTATGCTTCAAGATGTTTGAAACCTTTTTTTCTTTGAATACATTTAGAGCACCTGTCTACCTTCATGATAAAGCCTTCCTCAAACAGCATAAAGGCACACGGCATACAGAGAGACAAACCGTGCTTCTCGGGTTGGCTGTGGTTCATTAACAGTTTCCACTGAACTGTAGTCATTTACACTCAGTGTGCAAACCTGACAGGTGGCACACATCACCATATGCCAAAATGATGCCTATATTCAGCATCAGCCTCTGCTCTTCCTCTGTTAGTTGGCCCATTTCGCTTTCCCTTCGCCTTTGCTTTCGCTTTCATTAATGTTGGCTGTCTGCACCCCCCACCTCTACCCCACACCCCTGCTCTCTCCCTTGCTCTCTCTCTCTCTCTCCCTTCTCTCTCTCCTCTGCCTGCTTGGCCCCTTGTGAACTGTGTACAAATATAGATTAGTTTAGAAATTCATTAGCCAAGTCGTTATCTGTCATTGGCGTGCGCCACACCATAACAAGCCCCAAGGGGGGGGTTGATGGAGGGAGGGGTTGTGGGGAAGCATGCTTGTATTGGTGGTGAGATAAGGAATGAGTTCCTCTTTTTTTACTGTGTCAAAGAGAGAGAAAGGGACAGGAAGAAAGTTAATAAAGATAGAGAGAGAGAGAGAGAGAACAACAGAGGGAGAGATACAGAGAAACAGATAAAAATAGAGGGAGATAGATGCTGGGGAAGCAGAGGGGGAAGGATGGTTTGGAGGAAAGGGGGATGTTGAGGTTCGGGAAACAGGGGGAGACGCCAACAGCATTTTTAACATCTGTTTTTGCTTTGCAGATTTCAGAGCACACGCACATACCCAGGACAACATTTCCCAACATGCTATGCTGTTTCAAGGCAGACCGTGCCAACAGGCCAGCTGCTCCCTCATTTATAAATTGGGACTGTGGATCTGAATCTGATCTTCAAACCTGAATCAGTTTTATCAATTTTGGGGTTAAACATTGATTTTCAATTCAAAATAAATCAGTGACTGAAATTGAAACCCAAATCCCTTTTGAATGATTGAGAGGGCATTATTTTTATTTACCTGCTTAAGTATGCAACTTGCCAAACCCTTCACTCATGTCATTGTCTATTAAAATAAAATATAAAACATATCTGGCAATTAAAATAAATGATCTGCACAATTTTATTTTGAAAAAGAAGGTAACACTATTGTTTTTTCTTTATCCTTTTTTATGATGAACAGAATAAGTGGAAGGTAGGGTCCTCTGTTGTCATGTTATTCATGTTATGTTTCTCACTTCTTATTACTAACTGTATACACCTCTCTGGAGTTTGCACATACACTCAGAGAAATAAAAACATCACTATATGAAGCTTTGAATTTGTGCGTATCAGGGAGAAATCTTGGATTTGGATTAACCTGCTGTCACTCTGGGGAAAGGCAGGCTGGGACTGAAGTGATGTCTGTGATGCAAAACAGTTGCTGCCAGTGGACCTGCAAAGATATTTCTTCTGTCTTTTCCCTCTCAACAGCAGTAAGTAATTACAGTTTGCTTTTGAAGCAGCTGAAATGCAATAACTGTTTTAATGCAAATGTTTGAGCACAAAGCATTCAGCTGGAGAAAACACAATGTGCATTAATATTTCATACAGAGACAGCAAAACATCATAGAGAACGGGGCATTGTTCACAACATCAGGCTATTCAAAAGCTCCATTCCTAGTAACGTTATTTCTAGGTGGTTGGTCCATTATTTGTTGCTCTTTCTGCTGTTTAGAGGTAATTAATCATCTAAATATTTTGTTTTTTACTTAACGGTTGACTGGACTCTGAGGGTTGAGAGCAAACTCTTAATTGGGCCTCAAGGAGAAGAGAAAATTACAGTTTTTAGAGATTGTAGCTTTATGGCAACAACTTCAGCTGTTTGAACACATGTTTTAAAGGGAGTTAATAAGTTGAAAAGTGCTTCAGTACTTATTTTCAGAGCCAGAGTTGAAAAAAACACTTTGTCCCAATTCAGTTAAGCACATTAAGAAATCAATAAGCTAAATTAATTTGTCTGTTTTGTACCTGAGTGAAACCTGCGAAGCAATAATAAGCACAATATGGTTTCTGCTGTAGGCTAGTAGCAGTTTCAAATGTATTTTTTCCTGCAAATATATTGTAATATGTTGTAGTGAAGACAACCAAGAGGAATGAAAAAAAAAACAAGATAAAAAAACAGAGATGATGTTCAATTAAAGTTGTTTACTGCATTAGAATGTTTTCAGTTTGTGGTGCAAAACTGACTCTCCTTAGACAGAACTGCACTCTGAAAATACTTTTTTAACATTCATTTTTGCGCCCCATCACCAACTTTAACACAAAGGTCTCTCTACATTATATGACTTGATAATGCATGACCCTCTATGTTGCTGTCCAAATGTTCTGTGCACTTTTCTCTAATTACAGCTGCTGTTACAGGTGAACTTATTCATTCCTCCTTTCTTTACTGACATATTTAGGGGGATGTATTGGACTTTGAGAATGGTAATAACAACTTTGGCAAGAGATTAGGTCATATTGTATGATTCACTAAAAGTGTATTCTATAAACATCGGAATGTGTTAACACACTAACTCCGCCTGACTTCTTTCTCCTACGTCCTTCCTTTGCCTGGCCTCTTCTCTGTAGCTCTCTTTAAATTCCAGTGCTGGGGTACACTAGCTGTGTGTCTTAATTGTAAAGTAGCCTAGTTTGAATGTTATTTCCACCTTCCCCAACCCCAACCTTTGAATTTACATGCTTACTGAAATTTAAAAGGATTGCTTCAGCTAAAATAGCTCTGATGTACCCATGAAACGAAACCTGACTCTCATGCCTATCCTTCTGAAGTTTTTTATATAGAAGCAATGACAATTAAGAGTGTTTTTTCCATGTCGGACACAAGTAGTAAGGAGTGGCTTTGCATGATGTCCTTCCCGTCCTGCCTGCACTGCTGGGGCTTAGTCAATTTGCCACCTTCTCCAGAGAAAGGAGACCCTTGAGCTCATCTTAAGCCATTGTCACAAAGTTCTGGGGAAAAGTTGGTACCACTGGCCAGAGATTAAATAATCTGCCCGAGCCCGAGACCAGCCTGGGTTGGGCCAGGATCCTCCCCCTTCTCCTTGGGCCTGGACTGGGCGTGGCCAGTCTTCAGGTCAGGAGAAAATAAAAAGAAAGAAAGAAAAATCTCCACAGTGTCTAATGTTGTTATATTTTAAAATTTTCGGCTTAAATAAATTTGTGACACATTTATTCCCTTTTTTCCTTGATTCTCAAGTCCTTTTAGGCACAGAACATAAAACATGTCTTTAATGTTTTGCTTACATGTCTGTACAGCTTTATCCAGACAAAACAGGGCAAGGGCACCCAGCAGTCATGTGTTTTCTGTGACAGCAGCCACTTGTAGGCCAAATGACTTTTACTCTATATGACTTTGTATGAAAGCGGAGATGGACTTTGTTAAACATACTACTTAAATAAAGTACTACATTTAAGTTTACCTGAAAGGGCAGGGTAAATCTGAGCATTAAATTATTCCTGAAGACAAAGTTTAGTGACTCCACTTAATAAATTTGTCTGTAAGCTGCTACATCTCATAATTTTGGCAAAAAAAACTATTAAATTCATATTGATGATTAGTCTTACCAAAGAGGAACTCAGAACATTTATCCGAGCTATTGCAGCTAATGTCAGTTAATGTCTGTAACATCGAATACTCTTGCCCAAGCCAGTCGGGAGAAGAAGGAAAGCTGCCGTTCATTTCTCCTGTTTTAAGAAGGAAATGTTGTCAAGTTTTGTTAAAACTGTCACTAATGCAGCATCCATACTAACCTCTTCACAGGCTGCCATTGCTGAACTTGAGCGCACAGACCAACAGTTTTCTTTGATAAAGAGAAGGGTGACTTGTGTATCCACACTGTTCTGTTAAGGATGTGCATACACAAGGGATTAGGACTTTGTGGTAGATATTTGTTCAAGTGTTTTCTGACTGTAAGCTTTTTGAGGAGTCTAGGCATATTAGAGTTCAATTCAACATTTGAATTGGGTGAAGGAGTGACAGGCAACATCTGTTGTTTATACTGACAGACAGGAGAGTCCAGTTGTGTGAATCTCATTACAGTGAACCAAATGGACATAAGACAGTGTGTTTTGTGACTTGCACTGAGGATGTCATGTTGTCCTTCCTTGTGACTAAAGACATATTTGTAAGAATGTGAACACGTTGTAACTGTTTTACACGTACAACTTAGGGCTGTCCACTTGTGGTTGTATGATCCAGATGCATGTTAATAGCAGGTATAAAGGTCTTTGAGGCGTGTTTGTAACCTGTTTAGGTCAAATATTTAGTTTCTCTTCTTACAGCTCCCTTTGGATGTCCTAAACTCCAGACAGAATATCTGACTCTTCAACTCTGCTTTCTTACCAGTTATATTCACTAACTGTCTGCATTTCCTGCTGTAAAACAAGCAGAGTACAGTATGTTTTTGCTGCTTTTACTCTGAAAACAGCTGCCTGCTGCTCGGGCATCATGTGAGCATTGAGAGAGAACCAAAACAGAAAAGTTGTATCCAGACAGCCCAGACAAAGAGCTCTGTAAAGTCAAGAGGTGCTGCAGTTCAGGGGGTAATTCTTTGTAGTTTCATCACGACAAGAGCCCTCTTTCACATTGTTACATGTTTGTACATTGACTTTTGACACATTGGGCCTATCTTACACTTGCACCCAGCACGTGACGAAGGGGGTTTAATTTATTCAGGGACGTGTCCAGGACAACCCTTGCCACCTTGTTCCAGGAGCAGCAGAGGAACCCTGCTCTTCCCTGCCCAATGTACCACTGGCACACAGCAGACGGTCCTATCAGCTGTGTACAATCATCTCATCATGGGTGTTACATGTTACAGTAGAAAATGTCTACTTGGCATCTATACGGTGTAATAGTGCAGTTTTTTTCTTATATACAAGGTTAAAAAAAGTATTTCAGAGCTTTCCATATGGACAGCCAATACAGATAGATGGATAGATTTTACTATCAATATGCTATAAATTAATATTTAGATAACATTTCAAAAGTTGCACTGCGTGTGAAATTAATCAAGCTTCAAAGTTTTTATTAGGGTCCTTGGGAACCTTGGGAACTCTGTTTCTCTGTGAGGTATATAGAATCTCTGTTTTGTATCTGATAGGCATCCTCTTTAATCCAACCTGTCTTTGGGGCCTTGCTGAGGAGGTATGGTGCACGATGTGGAAGGAGATACCAACTACAGGCTGTAGCAGATTTATAATTCTGATTAAAAGCAGTGATTTCCCCTCTGTGCCATCTCTCCCTGTGGAAATGCACAGCAGATGTTATACCCTACAAGCAAGAAATCGCTGAAAACCTTCACATGGATGCCGGAGGAGATTTGTGACTTTGGTTTCAACCTTCCACCATGGGAAGCCAGGCTCCAGTCAGATTGTTCCAACCAGCAGCTCCTTGGCGTTAGCCTGTTAGCCCTCTGTCCACCATAGATACCATCTCCACATTATCGGCAAAGGCTACAAAAAACATCTTTCATGTTTTATAAAGAGAGAGAACCAACAGGAAATGAAAGAGTCTCAGCCTGGAAGACAAATAAAGAGAATGAGAGAGAGAGAAAATCGACGATGGAATGGGGAATCCACTCTTCATCCCCTGGAGCTACAAGGCCACGGCTTCGCAGAGAGACACATTTCTGGCTCATGTGTGTGTATTATAGCTGCAGGAGCCAAGTGAATCTCAACAGCATCAATAAGAGAAGATATATATTTTTTTACTTTTTTCTGTCCAACTCTGTCTACTTATAAATGTTGTCATCCTTTTTAGGGCAAAAGATTAAAAAGGGGCTTTTGGGCCAAGCACTGGAGCTCATTTGTAATGTCGTTGAAGAGAAATGCCTGCAGCCTGACAGCATACACACACACACACGAAGAGACACATACACACATCCACACACACATTCAAACACGAGCATAGTGAGAGATGAGGATGAAGTGGGAACTAAAAGAAATAGTCAAAGGAGCCTAAAATATGCAAAGAAAAATTCACTCTGGTGGATTTACTTTCCTCCTTCAGCCAGTGCAAGCAGAGTTCTTTGTATGTTTACTGAGCTGAAGACTCAGTTTTCAACTTTACCATCAATATGATTAGAGATGTTGATCGACTTGTTCAAGGGAAAATGTAAAAATTTGTAAACTGACTTCTTAACTTAACTTAACTTGTTATCCTGGACCCCAAATAAAAGCTTCTGGTTATTACAAAGTGCGTGTTTATGTGTCTCTGTCATTCTTAAACATAATAACTGTCACACACATAAATGTGTGTAAGTGCGTCTGCTCTCCCCTCCAACGGACTCGCAGGCTTTACTTAATTCGCAGAGTGTCGATGCATCAGAGAAAACACAAGGTCAACGGTCAGATGCCACTCTTGCTATAATTCAAGCATGGTTGTTACAGGTTACTCTCATACACTCAACAGCTTTTATATAATAAGAGACCAGTTCACAAAGAAGAATGTGTCAAAATTGTTAAAATAAAATAAAGATTTAAAAAAAAAATTAAAATAAAGTCAATAGGTCATGCTAAATTTGTCTGAATGTGAAAAATTTCTCAAAGTAAGATTTATTGATGAGCTAACCTCTCTGTGACCCTGGCATGTAATATCAGAAGAAAGAAGAACGTGAAAACATATTCTCCACCTAAAAACCTATTTAAAATGGAATTTCCTCTCATACCAATTACTCACTTATTTTGCAGACCAACAGCCTGTAGGCAGTCGTGTCAAACTCGGCTGGATTTAGGGCCGCGTTGGGAAATGTGAATCACATCAAGGGCCAGATGTGCTGACATGTTTGTATCATGTATGTATCAGTGTTCATAAATTGTGAACATGCATCCTACGTAAGTCTTTATTTTTTTCTTGTACATAAAGTTTATTTTTACATTAATGTATTGATTTACAGGAGTGAATATGAAAACTCAATTGTTGTGTGGGATGTTGAATAAAAAGAAAAAGATTTTCAATCATGCGGTTTGTTGTTCATGTCCCGTTATGTCGGGCCTTCTGGCACGCAGTCCGCTTCACATAAAACCTCAAAATTACATCTAAACTTTGCAGGCAAGTAAAACTCATTTGCATCCTTTTTTACAGACACAAAGAGAATGTCCCCATGTGGCGTGCTATCTTGTCTCATAGAAAGGCTCAATTTCTTTCTCCACAGACCTGATGTTTGTCCTTTTATACAAGTTCATCAATTCCTCGCTTAAAGACACTTAGCCAGCAAGAGTCCCATTTCATTCCATTAAATTTTCTGCTTCTGGACATCGATCAGGAGCAGTCACTGATCCAAAGTTTGGTTATCACTCTTATCCTGGCCCTCTTCCCTCTTCTCCAAGGGTGGTCTGACCAGGTGGTCAGAATGTGCTGTGGGCACCGATCTTCACAAAAACCTTCTGCTCTTGATGGAAATGCTGTGCTTACTTTACCAGTATTGATGAGTGTACGGCTCTCATAGATATCACATGTTTCAGTGATAAAGCTAGAATGCTGGCAGTCCTAGTGTAAAAGGTTTTGTCAAACAGAGTCAACATTAATGCTATCTGGATTTGCTCGCAGGTAACATTGAAAAAACTTTTATTTAACCACACAGAAGAGACTAAGATTTGTATCCTGCTTCCAGTGTATTGTAATGCTTAGGTTACTAAAACACTTTGCTCTTTGTGACATGGTTTGGCTGGGACCTTAAGCAGCATGAACTATGGAGTTTTGTTTATTCATGACAATTAAACCAACTCTGACTTGGACTGTCAGCTTAAAACCTCCATTACTCATATAAAATAAAAACAAACAAAAAATATTGATCTCAAGTGGAAATTGCAAAAGTGAGGGTGTTTTGTAAATTGTTAAAAAAAAGAATAAATACAGTAGCTTTTAATCAACCTATTGCAATTAAATCATCGGCTTCCAGTTCATTTAAACAACTATCAGTTCAAGCACCACTGACTTTTTAGTTTGAGCCCCCGTTGAGTACAGATCTAAATACAGACTATTTACTTGGTTGAATACAAAACACAAAGAACAGACAGTGCTACTTGCTCTCCCCTTGTAATAGTTATATTGGTCATTTTGGGATTCACTGACGAATTATCTATTGTGTCGTTAGTATGAAAGTGTAACATTGTCTTTGTCCACTTTGTGTCAAGGCTCCAGCTGTGATTCAGCTTTGTTACTTTGTTCCTGTGTGTGTCTATGTGCCTCCTAGGGTTTCTTTTTCTTCCTCTGTGTCCGACAAAAGATGTTAAGATGTTTCCTCTTTTTACTTTTTAGTGGACATTTCTTGTAACTGTATACTACTGTCCGATAGGCATTTCTTTGCATTGAGACATATAAAGTCTGCCAAATTTAAGCAAAAAAAATAATGTATTATTTTAATATCTAAATTGTTGCCAGAAGGTTGTTAAAAAAGCTGAGTTTACTATCAAAGTGATTCAGTTGAACAGAACATAATTTTCAGCAAGGTTGAGAGCAAGCTATGGAGTAAATGGAATGCAAATGACAGACCTGATCAAATCTAGTGGATATTAAACAAAACTGGAGTCTTGCAGTTGAACTGAACATCTTTTATTTGGGAATGCATCTGGTTAGTTTTTTTTAAGTCAGCTCTGTTACTGTTTTAAGTTGAAGTTTACACAACAATTGCAATGTAGAGCTACAAACTGTCACTGAGGAATCATTCAGCAGACAGCTTTTAAAATGTTTGCACAGAATGTCTCTGGGTGACATTTGTCAATGCTTGGCCGACCTAAGAATTATCTTATGAAAAAAATTACAACCTGAAAGAGCTATTCAATGAGACTGTTAGCACTGTGTTCAAATGCAGTTTACAGAAGATGGTTGTGTGTCAAACACTGTCTCATAATACATTTTATTTAATGTTCATGCAGTGAGTGTCTGGTTGGTCCCTCTACATTCTAATCAACCTCTTGCCAAATTGGCATTTAGCTAATCTCAAAATGAGTTAGTCTATAACTTTAGTGAACCACTTTTTTCTTCAAGTGCCATTGTAACACCAGAGTTTGCTGAGGATATGTGCAAAACTCTCTGCTGCACATTACAGTAACTTCTTCATTGCTTATAGATTATTTATCTGCACATGCACATTGGCTTAGAGGAGAAGTCAGCATTTTTATTTTTTAAGGACACACCTTCTAAATTTTCAACTTAGCCCAATATTTTAACTTGTACATACCAAAATTGTTAAAACTGCAATATTCTTACATTTACTTTTAGAATGTCTACGAGGCCAAATTCTAACATTTACCAGAGGATATAACCTTTTTACTTTGGGACTATTTTGCAAAGCAAAAATGACAGGATTAGCACTGTTGCAGATTTACACTTGTCCCAACGAACTGTAATAATCTAATGAATTAATATGCCATAAGACTCACAGATCACATCCATGGACCCTTCAGAACAAGCCTCTGTAGATAGAGGAGATTAGGACACACTTTCTTGCTTTAATGCATCAGGCATAGGGAAACACACTAGGCACTGGCCTTGCTAGCTTACAATTTGTTCCAACTTATTCCTCTTGAAACCTGTTTGCCTGTGTGAGTATGCTTTTTGTTATTTTGTAACCATTTCAGTGTGAGTGGTTTGTGTCTGGTGTATAACTGTTTTTGTTTCCCCTTCGCCCTGCCCTCTATCTCTGCCTCTCTCTCCTTCTTTGGTCTCTCTTCTCTCTTTTTGTCCAGCACATCTGCTCATCATCAGTAATCAGCACACCTGTCTGCTACCAAGAAGTCTCTCCACTACAAGAGCCCTGTTGTTGTAACCAGTCTCTGCCAGATTGCTGTGTCATACACAGCATTTGTGCATTTTCTGGCTCAACAGTTTGTCTGCTTGTTGCCACTTTTTGCAAGTTGCCTGTTTTTCTGCCAAGCATTAACTTCTGTTTTCCTGTCCATGATTATCTGCCCACCAGCCTGTTTTGTCAAACTACCAAACAATGAATCTATCAAGACAGTCTTCGCTCCCAATTTTCCCACCCCACTAACCTAATGCCAGCCTGTGAAACTTTGACTCACATTATACCAAAGTATTAACTAAGTGTTTTGTAGCTTGATGTTAAATGGACTGCATTTTTATAGCATTTTCTATTTTTTTTACCACTTAAAAGTCCTTTAGATTAGATCAGCACTCACACTGACATTCATGCACTATTGGCATCAGGAACATGCACACAACCACACATGGTCTCACAACAGTGTCACAATTATTAGGAGCAGTTTGGGGTTTCAAAAATGACCATCTTTTGAACAACTCCTGTGTATGACAAGGACACCTTGATGTCCCAGATTACACTATTTTATCTAATTTAGCCTACCTTTGTTTGGTGAAAAGAGGCAATGTACATCACTCAAAGTTTAAAAAAATGTATATGCACCCAGTTACATTACACTACATTTTGCTGTGAACGTCCATATAAGACAAGACAATAAACCTTTTATATTTTGTAGTTCTGCAGCTGTACACTGGCAAAACTTCCATGCAAATTTTCCACTGGCACTAGAGTCAAACTTCAAGTTGTAATTTTGCCTCTTTCAAGCCAACCAAATGGAATTGAAATGGCTAGTTAAGATGTGCTTGAAGTGTCATTGTCAAATTAACTGTGTAGGAGTAACAGTTATTTTACGATATTATCCCATTTTTTTTCCAGAAGCTAAAACATAAATGCACAAACTAACTGACTGCTAATACAAGGAGCTAATATAATATTTTTTGGAGGAAAACCTTTTGCAGTCAATGGCTACCTGAGGTCTGGCACTCATCAGTATTACCAAATGTTGAGTTCCTTAAGAGATACTTCAGATGCTTTTCAAGGCTTTACTGCATCATCCTTAAGTAGCTGCTCATTTTAAGGTCTTCCTGTCCTCTGTGTTGTCTTAAGTAAGTGGAAATTTGTGCATTTAGTTCAAGATAAGGAGCTCCTCAACACCATTAAAGAATATTCAGTTTCTTGGGTTTGAGGAGCTCCTTGGTCACTTTCTTTGTATGTTTTAGTCATTCCAGTACACTTGCTCTCATTGGCTGTTGCAGTCAGACCTGGAATTTTAAATATCAAACAAGTACAGTATATGCCATACCTCATTCAGAAGCTGTTATTTGGGATAAATCTGTTCAGTCCGTCAAAGCCTTAATTTAGCCCAAAAACAGTCATTGAAAATTGGACTGTGTTCAGTCTGACTGATTTAATCCAACTTTGGTTCAAAAATAGCGTTGACAGTTGGACTTTTTTTTTTACCCCATCTTACATGGTCCAAATTTAGCCAATAATAATAGACCTTTTTTTAAAAATAGGTATTTTAAATCTGTATTTTTATCTGTATTTTTTAAAAAGGCAAAAAAAACCCACATCATAGGCAGGACCGGTGGTACCATGGTACAATGAGGCTGCATGGATAAGTTGGTTTGTGTTCAGCTTGGGCCAACCCTGCCAATTTGAAAGGCAGCAGGCTTAGGTGAGTGGTGCTAACCTGGCTGCATTATTAGCATCAGTCATGTTAATATTAAGTTGATATGGTGTTTCTCACCATGACAAATGTTGTTTTACTATAGAGCTACTGGTAAGTGGTGTTTGCGTTGGTGTTCCTTTCAGTACACACCACTGACAGGGAAATGAAAAGGTTGCGGACTGAAGGGTGCCTCCTTTGCTATATCTTTGTGACTTTCTGCTGGCATGAACAAATTTCAAGAGATTTTAAATTTAAAGATGAAGATTTTTCACTCACAGAGTTCTAATGTTTTATATATGATAACATTACACAAAATGTATATGTGATATTAAGTTGTTTTAAAGCTAGATGGTGACTAAATTTGTTCATCTCACTCAGTGGTGTTGACTATTTACAAGTGTTTTATATCATGTTGGCGCTTGAGACAAGTAAGGCTACTCTGCACTCCAGTTCAGTTCAGTATGCTTTATTCTCATGAATGTAAATGACATGACATTGCAAAAAATAAATAAATAAATAAGAGGTATGGTTCATATGATCCAGAAAACAGTAGAAAGCAATTATTTTCTTTGTTTTTGTGGCTATGAAAATGTGTTAAAGTTGTCATTATGAAAGTATGTTGGTGATGGTGTGTGTTGGTGCTGTTAGTTGTAGGTTTTAGCACCTGGACAGTGGAGAGGCTGGGCGGTTCAGTAATGTTAATGGTAAGTTTTCTCTCGGAGTTGCAAAGGCATTATCATCGACTGAAGCAATACAGAGTACAAATGTACTTAATTTTCTTTCAGGGGAAGGACCACTAGGCATACAGCATAAAAGGCAGTTATTTCATAAACAAAATTTTACTAAAATTCAACCTGAAGTTCTAAAAAGTGAGGAGTCTCTGCAAGTATATTAAGTATAGTATAGTAAGATAGTGGTTTATCTATAACCGTGTACACTGATGATTTTGAAATTTATAATCCTTTAGGCACATTTAAAAAAAAAAAACACAAAGTCTGAGTACTGAGGATACTGTGCACTGAGTTCTTGCCATTTGCCAGCCAGATACAAGTCTTCACTGTCATCAATCCACTTAGCTTTAATGTGCAAGACTGAACATATCTAGATTTATAGGTATAATAGAGTTTTGGAGCCACTGATTAAAGATATTCATTAGCTAGAAACAGTTGGTGTGTGTCTAGAAAAACCTGCTTGTGATGTAAAAGGAACCATCTTGTTCATGGCTGCTGACAACTTGACAACCTGCTGACACACTCCCTAAGTGATTCCAAGAGTCCTTTAAATTTGAGAAGTTTTGTAGGTTTTGTATGGTCAGTCATGAAGACATACAGACTTGATATGTTAGAAGTGGAAATTTTGTTGAAGGACAGTAAGCTTTTGTCTGTTGATGGTGTTTTCTTAATAGACTGACAGGTTTTTACTAGAGCTTAATTAACTTAATTTTTTTAACACGCGATTAATGCACGCACGGTCTGTGCCTTGCCAGCTCCCGTAGTTTCAGGAAGTGGCGCTAAAATAACATTGCAAA
>JAQNCA010000032.1:697001-717270 GCA_029783725.1 Acanthurus tractus
TGTAAAGTGTCTTGAGACAACCTTGTTGTGAATTGACGCTATATAAATAAAATTGAATTGAATTGAATTGAATTAATATACTCAGAGTTGTGATTGGTTGTCTACATACTTTGGCCCTGAGGTGTATGCAAAAGGCAGAGAATTTGTAACGAAAGCAGGGTTGTTATCATCAGTCTTTGATTTTCTGCATTGATATCTATCACCAAAAAGTGTTTAAATGAAAAGCCTCAGCTAATATCTGCCTGCTGTGTGGATAAGACCTACGCCATAGGGCTGTTTAGATTTAATGATCTCTTTATGTGCCAAATTAATTCCTAAAATGAATATCTCAGGGCTATCTGCAAAGGTTTGCTCTCATAATTAAGCACAACCTCCTGATACTATCTCCTTGCTTGGGGGCATCTCTTTCAAGTCTGTCTGTGAGCGGCCTTTGTTCCTTTTTTAAAAATAATCTCTAATTCTGGTTTGGAGTTCTGCCTTAACCAGATGACTGGCTGGTACATAACTTGGTGTCATATCAGATGACAGATGACAAGAGGCTTCAGGAAGGTCAGTAATGAAAAAGACTCTCTGGTCATCCAGGCACGGGTACCTTTTCATGACCTGTGATGTGAAAGAGCAGCAAGGGAGGGCCTGACAGTTGTCTCCATATCACCAGAGGATCATTTTTCCAACCAAGTTTGATAGCAGCTTTTTAATTTATTTCATTTATGTATTTATTTATGGTCTTATTCCCTCTTGTCTCAGATTGTTATCTCTTTTCGTAAATGACTGCTGCATCATTTATCATTTTGATGGGAGGTTCAGGGCACTAGACAGAGACCCAGAAGGTCAGCAGTTTCACCCACACATTCAATATGGTTAAAAAGTCACTGTCAGGTTAATAGAGCACAGCCCCTTTTCCCATTTCCAATCTATATTGCAATATATAATTACCAGCTTAACTATATTCATGTTTTTCTGTTTGCTTTTCCTTCCAAAATGATGAAAATCCTGATATGTAGAGGCCATTTAAAGATTTTGGTGCCAGTGACTCTAACTGTAAGCTAAAAGTATCTTCCTCTCATGTGCCAGACATTGAATTCCAATAACAAGAACATTCAAAAGAATTAAAAGCAATACAAGAAAATACTCCCCCCCCCCAAATACAGACTTTGGTTGTACCATTTACATAACTTACACTGGTTATACAAACGCCTGCACCTACTGTAAAATAAGGAGTATGAATCACCTTTAGACTCTGTCTCCATCGCTCTCTGTCTTTCTAATGGCAGAGAGCAGGTAGTTTAGTCATTCGAAGCAGTACATTACAGTGTAAGTGTTTGGAAGTGTGAGGGAGAGCCTTGTAATTAATCTGTGGAGAGTGAGTGGGGGTAATGGCAGCTCTTCAGCTGGTACAACAGCAGGACATCGTTTACATGATGGAGCAACTGCCGATAAAGGAGAAACAGCATTTTAAATGAAGATGAAGGGGTTGGGGGGCGGGGGATTACAGCTTGCAAAAGCAGTCTTGGTTTAAGTGTGATGCTGAAAGAGTCTTTCTACCATCACCATGCATGGTAGGAGAGTCTGCAGTGCATCAGAAAGCTGTGATTGAATCATCTCCATGATCTCCATCCCGAGGCTAACGGTGCATCAATCAGTTTGTGGTAATTTACTAAAAAGAAAAAGAAAAGAAAAAAATATCACATGCAATATCAACTATGATTCCTGTTGTACTTTGACTGTAGTTGTGTAGCTCTTTCAATGGGTTACGATGTCAGCACACTCACCAGAGAAATAGCTGGAAACTCAAACAAAGAGACGATCATTCTCTGTTACAGTTCTTAACTGTGAGAATGTGAACCCTTGTTTACTCATATATAAGATTTTTTTACGATCGTGCATATTTTCTTCTTACACATTCTTATATTGTACATTCCCAGTCTGTGTGCAAAGGCAAAAAAAAAAATTGGAGGTGTCTCTCAAACCATGAAATGTATTTGTTCATCGAGCTAAAAAACAAATTTAACAGCAACAGAGACGGCTAAACAAAAGGTCTGAGGATGTCTAAAACAAAATTATTTTAAAGACAGAGACAATCAAAGGCTACTGGCAAATGCTCACCAGCTTACTTTATGCTAATGAACTCTGCTTTGCTTTGATGTATCTTCTTCATGTTCTGCTAATTCTCCCAATTAAACCTATCTTGCCTCCACAAAAAGAGGAGTCCTGCAGAACCAGCTTTTTGTTGTTTTCTTTGATAGCACTTGTCTTGGCTTTTGTCTGATTCCAAGTCAAAGGCCAAATGCACAAAACACTGCCTCAGCTCTAATAGGTTGGGTTAAAGTCTTTAGCTCAGTCAAATAAAAGTGCTAATCCAGCCTGGGATTGACTGACTAGTCAGCTGCACGATGGCTGAACCCAAATGATTTCATTAGATGCTCAGACAACCCTAAAAATAATTCTCTTTCCTTTTTCCTTGTGTTCTTAATACAAATGTATGTATGTATTTACATAAGTTTTTTTTTGGGGTACCTAAAAGCTTTAGTTATGAGGCAGCACTAAACACTTAGCTTCAGCCCACAGAGATGTAGTAAGAAGCAACAAAAGTACTTAGCACTGAACACAGAGACCTTTTAAAACACCGTCCTCTCTGGTCTCCTGCACACAGTCCTGCAGTCCTGCAGTGCACACTTGTTTAAGAATTTATTCTTTTCAAAAGACAAAAATCTCCAATTCATTATAAAATGTTTTGCATATTTTTAACTGTTCATTAAAGTTATGTACCTTAATTTTCTGTTTCCCAGTCTGACTTGAGCATTGTGGGTCCTAGTGCACTCTTCAAGAAACCTAATGCAAAATGTTAAAGGGTGTTAATATTGATCCAGAATTAAATAATGGGATAGATTTCATGTGACAAAGATTATTCAAATCAAATCTCTCCGCTGAATTCATAAGTGTGGTAAATGGACACGCTTCCTGTGAAGTCACAAAACTTAATCACAGCTTAACCTAAATGTTGAAAGACAGAATACATTGTAACGTATGCACATTTTTTAAATATTCCTTTTATGAAAATAAATATACATTCAATAGATCTCAATATGAAACCATATTGTTGGTATTTTAAGACACTTTAAGAGCTTATGAGGAGCCAAAATAACATTATAGGTGCATGAAGGGGTTAAAGTCATTTCATTTTATGTAGCCCTGTCCAAAACGTGATGCATCTTTGTTTTGTAATTGTGCTGTGGTAGACCTCAAAACATCCACACATACACACGCACGCAAGTAGCACACACACACACACACGCGCGCACACACACACACACGCACACGCACACGCACACATACTTGCCGGCAAGCTCATGGAGGGCCATAAAAGTGTTCATTTGCTCTCTTCCCGCCACTATTACATCCCCTTATCTAGTCCATCTTCTGTTCTCCCCTTCACTCTAGGCAGTGCAATCAGAACCTGTGGAGAGCGAATGCTTCACTGCATGCCAGCATACAGACACAGCCTCTTTCTTTTTAAGGCCTGGCTGATAAAGCAATGAGGCAATCGGCCATTCCCATCAGAGAAAGAGGCCTGATTTGGCTGGGCTTTGCTGATTTCGTCAGTTCTCCTCTTAACTCACCTGCTCGTCTTACTCCTTTTATACCCTTTCATTACTTTTATTACTTACTTTCCCACTACCCCTGCAGACAACTACTCCTCATGTTGAATTCATGACAATATTGTGTCTCTCCTGTTTTATATTTAGATAGACCGAAGACAAAAAAGTGAGGCAGAACAAATGTGCATTGTGAAAATGAAGTGAGCATGCAAGCTTACTTTACTTGCACAAACGTAGGGACTTCACTGTGGTTAAAGCTCCACACTTCAGCATGACATCATAGTTTTTCCCGACTGTTAGAAAAAGACAGTATAAGCAAAAGCAGCCTAAGAACCTAGAGATTAAAAAGAACTTAAATATCTAATGGAAAGCTAAAAAAGAGTAAAGAGTAAAGAGTATTGTTTAAGCCATGATTTAAATGTGATGGTTGAATTTAGGAATTTAGGTTTTCAAGAAGCTTTTTCTGCAGGTTTAGGCATAAAAAATCCTCAAGCTGACCTTGAATACTCTGCAACCTAACTATTTGCAAAATGTGCAGTTGTTTTTGTTTTTCTGATCACCTTAGTTTAAAGACTGTTGGTACCATTTTAAATAAAACACCGGAATGATCTAATAATTATAAAACAATATTTAGACGTGAACTGTGGCCTGTATTATGTGATGAATTTGTCCCTTGCTAAGAAAGTCAACATTTTTAAGGATGTTTGGTACAGCAATTCTTAGGATTATCAGGCCACAAAGTGGCCACAACAACAACATAGTTGACACAAACTGAAGACAGAAGTTTGACAAGGCCATCTTAAAACTATGTACTGGTTTTTGTTGGGCCTTTTAATTGTTACTAATATTGCCCGACAGGAGGATTTTGGTAAAATTAGTAGTCAAAATTCCAATATGACAGCTGTTTGCACTAGTAGATGCTATTAGATGAAGAGGCTACTCCATCCTCCTCTCTGTACTCTAACCCCTCTTTCATTAAATTAAAGTTTGGGGTAGCTGACTCAGTGAGAACTGCAGCACGATTGCTTTCATTTAACCAATTATTAGTTCAAAACATAAAATCCAGATTAGTCTTGATGATAAGATCATTAATTAAAAGTAACTTGACAGCCAGAGACGTGATATTTAATAATTAGATAAGATGCACTTTGACTGCACTTGGTTAGTCCCAATGTAAGGCAGAACAGAAGCTATTTTCAGCTGTTTGGGTTCTACAACTGGAAAAGGCACGACTAAATATTGAAAAATTTAAAATAACTGAACTAAACTAACCCTAACCAAGGAAAAGAGGTGAGTCTTCACCAAAGATTTAAAAACAAAATTGGTGCAGCTATCAGCCTTTTTAGTGCTGCTTCTTTGTTCACTGATCAGGATTCTCAACTTGCAAGATGTCCTGCTTATGTAGTTTGTACTGCACTGACAAAGAGTAAGTTAAAGTTAAAATTACAACTTAGAAGAATACCCTGCAACAGTACCCATGTGACGAAGCTTCAGCATGACAGCTTTCACAAACTCTTCGGTGAGTGTGGTGGGGGTGTGGGTGTGGGGTCATTGCTGCTTGTGATGAATGGGGGAAAGTACAGGTGGGTTAAGAACCTTGACTGGGAGAGAGAAATTCTCTAAAAGCCTTGGGTGATGTAAACCAGAGGATCAGGAGAGGGGGGAGAGGCACAGACCCCCTCTCTGTATCTGTGAGTACCCCTGTATTCTAGGAAATTTTCACACCCAATCACTTTTTTTTTGCTTCTGAAAACTGACAATAAAAGGAAAATAAAAGATAATTAAAAAGAAAAATACTCTTAATATTTGTCTTTGTTTACTGGTTAGTTTTGCCAGGAATGAAACCTGTACAAGACTATTTTCGGTTGGTATAAAAACACCCCTGATCCACTTTGCCATTTGCATTTACAGTGGCCCTAACCAGGTGTCAATGAGGCCAACAGTCTGCAGGGGTTCTTTCCATCCAGGAAGCAGCTCATGTTATACATATCTGTTTAAGAATAACCAAATACCAACAACCTAAATGTGAATGTCTTAACAGCTCCTCAACTTATCTGCAGGAGGGTGCAGAGAGTGTTGGCGGAGAGTGATGGGGGTAGGTGGAGGATGGCTGTAAGAGGAGTGAATGATGGGCTTCCAGGAACAGATCAATAGCTCAAGGCCACTAGCCTAGATTGCCTCTCACTTCACATGGAATTCCCCACAGTACTGCAAGCATGTGCACTAAGCACACACATACACTTGTACATTACGTTTTGAATCCACCACCTTCAAACTCCACTCCTAACCCCGCCCCTGACCCACCCTTACAAAACTATGCCTCTCCTCCCCACTGCTTCGGACCCATTCATCAAAACTGCACCGCACTCTGGGAGTATAATAGCTCAATCACCGTGTCCCCCTCCCTCATCCACTCACTCGACCCAGCCTGCATTTGGCAGCACTCAAAACTTTTCCATCAGTGAGCTTTCAGAGATACATAAAGAAGGTTTCTCACTCTCTCCTGCTGTCTATTCAGGTATTCTCAGAAGTCACACAGAGGCCAGAGCTATTCGTTCTGCGCACACAGCTGAATCTCAATCCCTCTCCCTTTTTAATTGGCTGGGTTTGAATGATTTTTACCAATAATACCAATGCTGCTTCAAGGCTTACTTTGGAATCACTGGAAAGGCAACGGGGCAAAAAGAGTTCATTGGCAGCTGCACAGTGATATTAAGCTACAGATTTGACTCATTTTCTTCACTTACAGTTGAAGCTCAGTGTTGCCAATCTGACTTTTGGGCAACTAGTTGCTTCTTGATTTATTTACACTCAGGCATCCAGATGCCTCAGTCCAATGGAATTTGTTCAAAATGTGTAAAGATTTATTGTTATCACAAATCAACGGCATCAGCAAACACATAGCACAGTATTTAGTAGTGCTGAATGTATTTTCAACAAGAGTAACAGTAAAACACTGTAGTTAAGGCACTAAATAAAAGCTATGAGACTGAAATGGTTGACTGGGCTTTTGGTATGAAAATATAAAATTCCTCAAGATTAAAAATCAACATGAAGATGAAAAATCAACATTATTGAAGAAGAGGAAAAAAAACACATCTATTATTTTTTTTTTAAAAAATCCCCCTGAGATTGATACTAGAAAATCCATATTGGGTCTCATGTTTGTGCATTAACTTTTTGCTAAATTCAAGATCGGTCCTCATTTTTAACATTTTTTATATATATATATGTATATATATATATATATATATATAAATCATTAAAGATTTTATTTTTGTTACATCTTTATTATATAATGTTTTTATTATTATTCCATTTCTTTGTGTTGGTCAGGGGCAGCACAAGGACAATTCTTGCTCACACTTAAAATGCAAATGCAGACACCAGACAGAGATGTCGCAGGCAGCCAGCGGGCTCAAACACAGGACCCTCTTGCTTACAACAGTACTCACCACTGCTCTACTGTGCAACATTAATCTTTTAAGATTTAATCAATCAGTTCACATTAGATATGTTATTTATTCAAAATTGATATAGTTCAACAGTCTATAATAATTGGGCTGTATATTTTGTTCTTCAAAGTTAATGCAGAAAGTGGGGAAATGTTAGTTTTTAAAGTAATACACTGTGAAATGAATCAGCATTAAGTAACAAAAGCAAAACTGTTTCTAAATTTTGGACATGCCTATACCACTGATATATAGCAGCTACACTTTTTGAACCATTTCTTCTCTTTATTCACCTGAAGCAAAGTCTGAGCTGTTACCTGTTTGAGAGTACATCTGTTTTTGCTTTTTACAAAGAAAATTTGCAGCCACTCTATTCGAGCTTTTTATCCCCCATTTGATAAAATAGTGTTGCACAGTATATTTTACAATTTGGGGCATTCATACAATTAAATACAAAAGGACAAATACAGTCTGTGTATAAAGTGTAATTCATCTGTAATTTTTAGTTCACAATGTTGAATGAAAAAGGACAAATTATGAGGTATTGACCTATATTATGTAAGTTGGCGAGTGTGAGCTTGTTCTTCAATAGCAGATGTTGTCTAAACACCTCTTAAATTATGCCTATGTAATTGTGGCACTGAATGGCGATGTCCAGTGAAACTGATTTCACTCAAGTGGCTGCTTGTTCCATTGTGCATCTTTGTAGAATGAAGATTGAACATGAGCTCAAGAGTGGAAAACATAGAAAGATCGCCCTCAGAGCATAAACTGAACTTTTTGAAGTGAAGACATTTTTTTTGAAGAAATTCGGGTATTATCCAATGATGTTAGCCTGTGATGTTTCATTTGCCTGTTTATCCACTTGTAAATTTCATTGAGATTACTTGATGAGTTTCAGTGTATTTTTTTATTACTAACTATGCACATGCCAGAACATTTTCATATTAAACCGTCAGAAGTAAAAACTCAGTGTCAAATTATAACTACTTGTTGCAAGAGGAAGAAAAAACAAAACAAAACAAACAAACAAAAAAGCCTGACGTAATAAAAAGCAGGAGAAAAAAACTGCAATACTGTTCTGGATAATTCAATTTTTTTTTTTCTTGGCAGTAGATACAGGATTTGTATTCATGTTTTATTCCTCTGTTGATGCATGTTTGGGTGCAACAAAATGTTTGACACTCGCATCCCCTGCTCCTCATGAGGAAATGCCACAACTGTTGATTACTCGAGATAAAAAAACATGATTAAAAGGCTAAAAGCCTCAGGATTTTATGAAATGAAAATCCTTTTGGTAGAGTCTGGTTTGTGTTTAAACCCTTTCAAAAAACATTTGAATAAGGAGAAGTGGCGGGGTATTTTACAAATCTGAATACTAACACTATGAGATGAGAAACAAATTAGGTAATCTATTGGTATTGGTATTGCGCTAAAGGTTTTAGTTTTGTTATTGCAGTTTCGGTTAGAAGATCTGCAAAATGACAGAAGTCTTCAGTTCATCAGCAGCAGTTCAATTTTACTTTAAAGCAGGAGGGGTTTCCCTTTCCTTTGACCTATTTCTACATATTTGCAGGGAAAGAGAATCATTTTTCCTCTCTTCATTGGGGAATTGAGCTGAAAGAAAGAAAGAGGGAGGAGTCTACTTCATCCCCTCATTTCATTTGTTCTATTCTTTCTTTTCTCTGAATGTCCTTCCCCTTATTTACTTATTGAACATATTCTTAGTCTCCTCTTTTCTCATTTCCTTATCTACTGTTGCACATGTTACAGTAATCAAGGCATTTTTAGCACCAATACTAAATCCATCATTTTGTGTGTTGATTCTGCTTTATCTAGTTAGTTTGTGTGTGTGCTATCACAATATTAGTTGATACACCAGGGGGGATTTTCTGCTGTTCGGATGAAACAATTGTTATTGAAATGTTGTGAAGATAAACGGGTGAACAGAGTGAACTTACGCACATTGCTTAAAACTTTGCAGGTTTTGAAGCCTGTCCATTAATTCCGGTGCAAACTTAATTGGCTGACAATGCAAACAAGTTCAAATGCTAAATTTAAAGCTAATTAGTGTTACATAATTAGACAGCGTTTTTAATAAAAGACTAAATGTGACAGTCATGGCATTGTGCTGTAGTGTGTCTTTTGAGACTGCACAGCAATTATGAGTCACTTTTGAGAGAATCTGGACTGATGCTGAATCCTAGTTTTCATATTAGGCTGATCTGTTGCTTTCTCATATATTTCTCACAACGATTTAATCTACTTAATAAAAACAAAAAACTGACCACAATAGCCTTCACTTTTTGGGTGTGAATACTTCCTAATCCTTAGAAGATTAATTTAATTACTTTTGCAATTTTTTACCCATTAAGCAAAAAAAAAAAAAACAACAACAAAAAATAAGCAAGACAAATTTAAGTTTAAAGGGCAAACTGCTGAATCAAAAGTGATTCTGTGGCTTTACGGTCAGACCATGGCTGTCTAATGTCTGTTAGTGCCAGACTATGTGAACTGTTTGTCCAGCATAAGTTTTGCAGAACATTCAGCTTTTCATATGTCTCTTCCTTTCTTCTTTCTTCGTTTGTTTTTACAGTATTTGGACAGATGTGTGAAGGTTTGAGAGCAGACATGTTTTAACTTGAGCATCCGGTTCTTTTTATGATTTTTAACAGCTACTTTAACACCAAAAATGACTTAAGCAAGTCTTAATGTTTCATACAAATGGAGATAACGGAGAACACATTAAGACTAAAAAGTTCTTGATGAGACTTCAGGCTTTGTCTTTTCTGCTCTACTGACCTTCAAAAACACTCACAACTGTTTTAGCAAAGAAAAAAAACAGAGTGTGGCAGCTACAGTATAGTTAAGAAAACTCCTTTGTCTACTTGACACTTTAGTATTACAGGATGTAGTTAAAACTGTAGCCTGTGGGGGCTGCCTTAGGGAGCTATGAAACAAAAATTGCATTTTTCTATGAAAACAGCAATGTAAAGCAGGAGCGGGCAAAGCGCAGCTTTACAGACAGGAGCTGGCCATAAAGGATTTTTAACACAGGCATCTCATGACATGACAGTCCAATAATAAAAGTACTACAGTCTTTTAAACACATCAGCATATGGAGATCTTTGCTACTCTGGCAAGCATAAAAAAGCTTTTTGAGCATGTCATGGGCACAATTTGGAAAAATGCATCACAGTCATTCATCTAAAAGCTATTCCTTTGTATTCTGAGCTGCTTTTATGTCCCCTTAGAGTGGTAAGGCAAAAAGCCAATATGCTTGCAGTTGCCTGTACAGAATGACAGGTTAAAAAAGAGAAGAAATTCCCTGTCCAAAAACTTAATTCACATGCTGTCTGATAGCGTGGTGGGGGAGGTTATTTGTGCGTTGTGTTTCCATGTTTGACAGAATCTGGGGAAAGAGTAGGTCTTGTGTGTTTTCTGTTGTTTCCTGTGCAATTTCTCTGTTTGTGGTTTCTGTTGAATGGCTGCCAGTTTGTTGGGGGGCATTGCAACCAACATCAACAGCCATGTGTCAATTTTATTATGCATACTGTTGTCTTGCTCAATGTGGGAGAGCTGCTTTGTTGCTGCCTCTCCCTTTGATTCTCCTTCTTACCAAGTTTGTCTCTGGTATCCACCTTCTCAATTTCTGTTCTCTGTTATTTTCACACTCAGCCACCCTCTATGTGTCTCTATCTTTGCCACCTTCAGTTGCTTTTTATCTTTGTTAACTGGTTTATATCTACACGACCTCTGTCTGTCTCTGTACCTGCCTCTGTCTCTTGTTTTGAATGAGGACTAATGGTGACAGGTACTCTGGTTCAAATCCAGCAGAGAGGCATGCAGAGCCGGGTTCGAGACATGCTCCCAGTTGATTCCCCTTGTTTATTTTACATTTTCCTTTAGATTCTGTCTCTGTGTGCAAACATCCAGTAAAGCTCCTATTCTCGTGCAAAGACACAACCACTACAGGCAGAGATCACTACGGCTGTATTTGCCTCCAGAGGCAGAGCCCCCACAAATCAGTTGATACAGATCCAAATAATACCCCATTTCAAAAATGTACATTTAACATTTACACAAGGCAAAAGTGTGAGTATCAGGTCTCTTGTCCTACCACATATGAAGTTGCCATAAAAGGCATCAGAGGGCCCTGGTGGCCTTGTTGGGCTGCCAGAGGCACAGGAAGTTGCTTTTTAATGTGACTGAAGGAGAATGGGGAGAAAAAGAGAAACAATTCATAAAATTATCCCAGTAAGTGTATGATTTAGTGACGGTACACCTGCCTGGAGGCTGAGCCAGCCTGAAATGTAAATACTTACACAAGTCTCAGTTCAATATTTAATATATCTTAAGCAATGGCCTGGTAAAGCCCACTGAGACTACAGACCTCTCTGCTATCGAATTAAGATTGTGACTGCATATGTGTGAGGCTGTGGTATGGTAAGTCAGTGACTTTGAGGAGTGAGTGAACTTTGATGGAAATTAGATTGAGGAAGCCCTACAAAGTTAGGAAACATGGTGGTGAAAATCAGATTTGAATTCAGAACAGGGTTCTGATTCTGATTCTGCCTGAATAACGACTAGGACAATGTGAATTTTATGAGTTAATGTTAACCTCATGTCCCAACTGGCTCAATTGGGACAAAAGTTAGTGTTTAATCCTCAGGGCATATATGGTAATTTGTTTTAAACAGGAGTAATGGTTGTATTATGTTATTATCTGTTGTGCAGGTTGATCATGGTTAAGTTTTGTCTTGTGCACCTGAGTCATTTTCCACTGTTAACATTGGCACCTTCACTTTTTGTCTCTCGGTGTTATTTTTTGTAGCATTAAAGTAGATAAAGATGAATGGGAAAAAAAACTGTTATTTTGTCTGCTGATCATAAAGAATGTCCTTCTTGTTCAGTTAATATTGCTAGTTTATCTCACCTGTTTTTTGGAGGCATTTGTTAACATATCTGAAGCCAATAGAAGTGCCCATGCTAAAGTCTGAATTTGTCAAGCTATATATATATATAAGCTATATATTTATTGTGAAAATTTAATTAAAGCGATAAGGAGACATTTCATACTTTGTTTAACTGAAAGGTGGTCATATGAAATTTCCTACTTTAAGTTCTTCTAGTCTATTAATGTTTAATGGTGCAATGTGCATTAAAAGTTTGAGTGCAGGAACCCTATTGATTCTTGCATTTTATAATTTGCTAATAGTCAAAATTTTAGGCTGTGAAATTAGCTGTATTGAGGGCTTATGAGTTGTCCTTGAGGCTTGCCTCCAATATTTTGGAACGTGGACGAGGGATGGGAGGAGGAAGGGCCATTAAAAATACTGCGTGACACTGCTGCTTTTTATATCTTCATCCAGGCCTTAATTCTGCCATATTCAGCGGAGAGTAGCACGGAATGCTCTGTTCTTGTTTTGGGTATGGGCATGAAAGTTTTGCAGGTCCCATTACACAATGTAATGCTTTATTCACTCTTGCAGAGCCAAGTAGCTGTTGGCAAGTTAGAGCAAGACTCAAATTTTGCAAAACAGTATGGTAGGAGGGGGTTTTAGCTGTTTTAACATTGCCATCTCCTGTATTTAACCTGATGAAAATAAAGTGAACTTTTCTGAACTTTTCACTCCATGTGTGTTAACAAACTCCATGATGCATGCCAATCTTGATTCTGTGGCTGCTTCTGAAAATGTATTCAATGAGGGTTGCAGAATTGTGTGTTTTCTGTCTCCCACTGCATTTTCTCCCTGATTGCCTCTCTCAGTTCTGCAGGAAGACCTGAAGATTGAACGGAAAGCTGGTCCTTTTTGCTAAAGAGGTACACGTTAGGTTTAGGAGCACAAGAATACTTACACCAACAAATCATTGTCGTATGCTTATTGTACCGAAATGGCACGGGTTTTGATGGAGACATTGGTGTACCCTGGCAGTAAAGCTATAAAAACCAGTATCTGAGCACATTTAAATCATATCAACTCCTTAGTGCAAAAGTAACTCAATTTTGCCACATGGAGTTGTTAAAACCATAACCGTGCGGCTGTTTCATCTGGCACACAAGCCCAGTCTCCTAGCCCAGAATTCACATACCCGGCTTGTCCAGTGGGTCTGAGGTATTTGCCTCTCAGACAGTGGGAGCTGTGACGGAAGCTGGGTTACCTTGTCTCAAACCTGCTTAGGTCCAAGGCATTGAAAGGTCACACGCATAGAATACAGTTTAGGCAAGGCAACTTTATTGTAGAGCACAATTCACACACAAGGCAATTCAAAGTGCTTTACAGCTACATATAATCACA
This sequence comes from Acanthurus tractus, assembly GCA_029783725.1. Taxonomy (NCBI): domain Eukaryota; kingdom Metazoa; phylum Chordata; class Actinopteri; order Acanthuriformes; family Acanthuridae; genus Acanthurus; species Acanthurus tractus. The sequence continues at coordinate 710,352 of JAQNCA010000032.1, forward strand.
AGAAGGCAAGTAAAATCATTTTATAAAACATAAAAATAATCATTAATTAATTAATTGAATTAAAAACAAAGTGCAGATAAAATCCTTTCAGTTGTCATATGCACAGCTAAATAGAAGTGCTTTCAGCTTGGATTTGAACATTGCCAGAGTTGAGGCCTGTCTCACATCTATTGGAAGGCTGTTCCAGATTTTAGGAGCATAACACTGATACACAGCTGCACCTTGTTTAGTCCTGACTCTGGGCACCAGCAGGAGACCACGCCCTGAGGTTCTCAGAGTCCCATATGAGTCCAACATGTCAGAGATGTACTTTGGACATGAAGACACTTGTACACAAGCAAAGCTGGTTTAAAGTCTATTCTCTGAGCAACAGGAAGCCGGTGCAGAGACCTGAGGACTGGGCTAATATGGTTGTATTTCCTGGTTCTAGTCAGGACTCGAGCAGCAGCATTCTGGATGCACTGCAGCTGTCTTACAGCCCGTTCAGAGAGCCCAGTGAGCAGACTGTTACAGTAGTCTAACCTGCCGGAGACAAATGCATGGATTAGTCTTTCTAAATCTGGTTAAGACACTATTCCTTTGGTTCTGGCAATGTTTTTTAGATGGTAAAAAAGCTGCTGATGTTATTGATTTAATGTGGCTGTTAAAGTTCAGATCTAAGTCCAATATTACCCCTAGATTTCTGACCTGATTTTTAGGTTCTACAGAGAGAGTCACAAGGTAACTGATAACACTTTCTGTTTTACTGTGGACCACAGACAGTGATTTCAGTTTTGTCTGAGTGTAACTTGAGAAAGTTGATTTGCATCCGCACACTGATCTGTTTGATGCAGTGACACAATGAATCCACAGGCCCATGTTCTCCTGCCGTCAGTGACACTTAGATCTGAGTGTCATCTGCATCGTTGATAGCTATTTGGTCTGAGACACAGTTACCAATTTCAACAAAGTACCTCCTGTCATCAAGATATGACCTGAACCAGTTTAAAGCAGATTTGTCACCTTGATCAGAGCTGTCTTAATGCTTTTGATACTTTCTAATCAGGCTTTAGGCCCCAGCACAGCACTGTGAGACAGGAGAGAGTCAGAAAGCTGTTGGTACACAACTTTTTGAGAACTTTGCCTAAGAATGGTGTTACGCCTCTGAGAAAAGAGGTGAAATAATTACGTGAGTAATTCAGCGGTGTTTCCTCAGCGGGAATGTTTACTCAAGTCAACATTACAAAAAAACTTTCTTAACACTTTTTACATTAACAACTCACTCACAACATCAGCAACTTGTACTTATAACTTTCACTGACACATTAACTTAGTTTATATCCGCCACAAAGAGGTGAAATAATTACGTGAGTAATTCAGCAGTGTTTCCTCAGCGGGAATGTTCACTCAAGTGAGCAAATTACCGGGAATTTCCCAGGTAGCGAGTGGAGACAAAAGCAATCGATCAGGATAAGATAAAATAAGATACAGACCACTCTGTCGATTACAGATTAACGGAATACTTACACATCAAATAATAAAGTAAACAATATGAAACATACACTCTTTTAGTATCTTAACCTTTTCTTAAAGCCACTTAATGGATATTAACCATTTTAAATAATTTTGTATCTGCATTTACTGTTTCAGGCCATATCAGTTTCTTTTGACAGCAGATTACACAGTACTCAGTCTTCCAACCTGTCACAATGGCAGGTTTGATATGAGCCGATAGTTCTTCAGTACTGTGGCATTAAGACTGCTCCTCTTTAGAAGAGGCTTAATGACAGCGGTTTTTAAGGCCTGTTCCAGTCTGAAGTGAGATGTTGATGAGATGAGCAAGTTGTGGTAACAAACTGCTCAGCACAGACTTTCAAAATCTAGTGGGTAACTCATCAAGGTAGCGTGTCGATGGACTCAGACTGCAGATGATCTCTTCGAGTGCTTTGTCGGTGACAAGTGTGAAATGTGTCAGCTCTACATGTCCAGCTGGCTGCAGAGGAGTTATTTGTGTTGTGGAAATAATTGCATTTTTAATGCCTTCAACTGTATCAGTAAAGAATATTGCAAACTCATTACACTTAGATGTAGAAATTAGTTCTATGGGCAGTGAAACTGGAGGGTTTGTTAATCTCTTTACTTTAGCAAACAGGACATGAGAGCTATTACCGCAGTTTTTGATGATTTCAGAAAAATAACTCTCCCTTGTTCTACGCAAAGTCTGGTTGAACACACATAACTTTTCTTTGTAAATCTCATAATGAACCTGGAGCTTTGACTTGCACCATTTCCTTTCGGCTCGCCTGCACTCCCGTCTCTGTGCCCTGACTGAGTCTCCTTTTCTCCATGGCGCCTTTTGCCTACTTTTAACCATTCTAACCTTGATTGGGGCAATGGCATCCAAAACCTTTATATGACTTGATATGTAAGAGTTCAACAGATCATCAACATTACAACACGGGGTATTTTCAAACCTAATCATTTCCATAAACTGTGTCCCTGTGCTGTCATTTATGAGTCTTCCTTGAACAACTGCAGACTCAACTGCTGGTGTGGGAGTAACATTCAGGTCAAAGAAAACACAAAACTGATTCGATAAAGCAACATCGACAACATCAACATTTGAAATAACAACACCCTTTGAAATAGGCACATCTAGAGTGCGCTCCCCACTGTGGGTGGACTCAGTCACATGCTGAGTTAGACCAAACATTTCAAGGGCAGCAGTGAGGTCTTTAGCTTGCTTGTCATGGGCTATATCTTCATGTACATTCAAGTCCCCTGTTATTACCAAACAGTCAAAATCAGTGCACACAACTGAAAGTAAATTAGTAAAATCATCAATAAAATAATTCTGTGGTGGTTTATAAATGGTTATATAAAGTATGAAAGATTGTTTTATCTCCATTTTGAATGACACATACTCAAATGATGAAAAAACCCCAAATGACAGTTTGTGGGTGAGTATGTTGTCCCTGAATATGGCACAAACACCCCACCCCTCCGGTTTTGTTGTGATTCAGACTTAAAATTGAAGTGAGATGGACTAGACTCAATCAGGACTGCATTCGCTGTGTTTTTGTCCAGTCATGTCTCAGTTAAAAACATAAAATCAAGATTGTGAAAGGAAACAACCCTGTGATCGGACAGTCTGACTGTTCCTCTCTTATCTAATCTATCAGGTTTGATAATAGTCATTATTTTAGAAAAGAGCACTCCCTACCTGGGCCTCTGGTTGATATGGGGCTTAGCAACGCAGAGGCCCTTAGCATCCTAGACAACAGCATCGACGCTGTTGGAAATAACAGCTTTGGTTGGTGAAGTAAGCTGAGGAGGACGAGGGGCACGACTCTTCTTTGAGGATAGAATCTTTGATCCTCCAATATCTGGTAGGAGGGGAACAATTTTAATTCCTGATTTCACCAAGCTTTCAAGATGATCAGAAAGTCTCATGGGTGACGGTGGAGATGAGAATGATAGTGAAGTGTCTCTGGAGGGTGTAGATGCAGCAGGTGGGTCCAAGGCCTCTGATAAGCGCTGTGGTGAAGCAGCTGCTTCTGAATCCTGTGTTCAGGATGCTGGAGGTGCTGCTGTGGCTACAGTGGTCGAATCCTTTGCTGGGTCCTCGGATGGCAAGGCAGGAGCTCTTCTCTCACTCCCCTCTCTCAGTGGCAGCACAGGACTCGGTCCTGGCCTATTCTGATGCCTTGGAGAAAAGACTCTGGCCTCACAGACTTTGGACAGCCACATATTCAACTGAAGCAGCCGGCTGAATTTGTTTATCCTCCTATCAATGTTTGGGAGAGGTCCACTAATGAACATTGGTATTTCCACTTTATCAAGACTCTCAAATAGTTTCTTGAAGTCTTTTTTTAAGATCTCAGATTCTTCCTTTCTGTTGTCCACTGCACCCACGTGAACAATCAGCTGTTTCACCTCTTGGTGTTTTGCCAGTACCTCAGGTCATAATTTTGTGATGTCAGAGACAGTGGCACTTGGATAGCTGCAAGTGACTACTCTGTTTATGTTTATATTAGATGTGGCTCTGTCTCCAAGCACAAGAGTATCTTTGACCTTGACATACAGCACAGTTATTCTGTCCATCTGCTGCTTTGTACTGTCTCTCTGCTTGTTATACTCCCATTTGGCTCTGACAGTGATAAAAATACTCCCTCGGGCGTGTTGAGAGGATTGTAGTCACTGGCTCGTCTGATAAGTTGTAAAAAGTATAAAATGATTCAAAAAGTCAAGGTCCACTTAAAAGAAAAAGAATAAAATCAGATCCAAGACTTGTGGAAAAAAGTAGGATGATTTAAAAGACTGATTTAAAAGCAAATAAAGCAGGAATCAGCAGGAGCGAGCAGAGACACGTTTGCACTCAAATAAAGCAGGAAGAGCACCATAGTTTAACTACTTTCTTATTCACAACAGGCTTCACACATAGATTACAACAGATGCACGCAATGGTACACACAAACTAGTGGTGGCTAACCATCCAGACATAGTAGTGGTGGACAAAGAGGAAGGAAAAGCCATGGTGATAAGTATAGCATTCCAGAGTACTAGTGACATCAGGTAGAAGTAGTTTGTGAAGCTCGAGGAATACCGAGGGCTGAGAGAAGAGCTAGAGAAGGTGTTGAAGGTAAAGGCAACAGTGGTCCTCATTGAAATGGGAACACCTGAGGCTGTGACCCCCATCCTGGAAGAGTGGCTCTGTCAGATTCCAGGATCAATATCTGAGATCCCTGTCCAGAGGAGTGCAGTCCTCTGAACAGATTGCCTAAGACTGGTTGACTGATTGCTGAGTCATGCTATGTGATTGAGCAATTTAGCAATCATGTAGAGATTATTATTGAAGTTAATGTTAGCTAGCAAACGATGTTTCACTTACTTTGACAGTAAATACGGTTGTGTTTTTTACCCTTTTGCAAAGCTTTCGGGATGTGCAGTTCACCTGATACATCCTAGGCACAATACTAACTCAAATATAACAGTAATAATAATTACAATATTATGCTGATGACTCCAGTCAGAAAGCCAGTAAACACAAATAGCTTGGTCCTGTTGGTTATGTAAATGCAATCCTGGTGTCCTGTTTTATTTTGCTAACTTTTGTTGTGTTTTTTGTCTGCCAATGTCCTGTCAAGTTTCCCTCTTGCGATTGCATGCCCTGCCCCGATGTGTTGATTGCCCCACCTATGTCCCATTGCTTCTAGTGTGAATGTAGTCTCTGTGTTCCCTCTATGTCTCTGTCAGATTGTCTGCTGTTCCCTGTTGTTGTTGTTCCCTGGTTCTTTGGTCTCCCTGGTTCTGCATCTCCACCCTGTGTTTTTTCCCGTTTGTTTTTGTAGTTTTCACGAGCACTGTTTGGCCTCTTTAGTTTTGTTTTGTCACCAACATTCTGAATAACACTCACTTTATGTCAGTACTTCCTTAGTCGGTGTTCTGCATTTGGGTTCTCCTTTGCCATTCAAAAGATCTGTTTCTTTGTGCATTTCTGATCAAGGAGGTTTGTTCTGCTTGTCATCCACAACATTACAGCTGTATTGTTTCCTGAGTTATCAAATTATGGGGCAAACCAAGGGTCATAAACACAGAACCTGTGTGTGTCAATTGTGCTTGTAATTCGGCATCAAAAAATTAACTCATTAGAGCGTTTACTTACTAATCCATATTTATAAAGTTACTAAACCAAAGCTTTAACAGTTTTCAAGTCTACTTTGTAGAATGCAATAAATTTGTGTCAAAGGTTGCACTGCAATGCTATGCTAAAAGCAAAAGATTCTTAAGCAGCAGTAGTCGCTGTGGTCGCTAGTTGTTTACTACCTGGCTGCTGTCAGCTCGTCCCCAGGGGCTGGATTGAGATTGTTTGATAAACTCTCCCTTTTAGTGCATCTTTAAGCAAATCCTTAAGCTTATTTGGCATCCAGGATCAGAAAACTATATCAAAAATTGTTCAAGGAAACAAAATTTAAACAAAAAGTATGGTGGAAAGAGCATTTAAAAATGCATTTAAAATTTTATTTTGAAATATGATTTAAAATTATATTTGCCTTGAAATGTCATCTGGGTGGTCCTACTTCTAACTTTTAATTCCTCAGCAACTCTGTAATGCACTTGGACTGCCTTATTCTGAAAGAAATGCCCAAAGTTTGAAAATTTAAAAGCAAATATGAGAGGTCAAAATTATTTTTGAGTACAAAAAGAAGTTGCAGAGAGCTGAATCAGGTAAGTATGGGAGTCAGCAAATGAGGCACTTTTTGCTGTGGACAAGAAACCTGCATGTTACCAAGGTGCTCTGCAGCACCTTTTCATGCTGGAGCTAGTTTTCACTTAGGCAGAGTTCATGTTGTTTGCACTGAGTGTTCTCTGTTTGACACTTCAGAATACTCAGCAGTATTCTGCCTTAATTTTCTGAAACTGGTCATCAAATCCAACATGCATAAGCCCACAAATATTGAAGAAAACCACCGACATGCTCTTGGTTGCACTAATGTTCCAATGCAACTTCTTCATAGTTTTGGAGACTGCAGTTTTTTCTACTGCAGGACTGCTGCTTCCTTAGGTCCTAACTGTACCACAATGAATTTTAGGTTGAAACATGAAAGTTTGGGTCAGCTTGAGCCTGTTGTTGGAAATCTTGCAAATTTTGACAGGAAACTGCTTCTGCTTGAAAGTCAACAAATCTGATATTCTCACACTGGTAACGAAAAAATAATTTTTGTACTAATGATGTTCATTAATCATCAAATCCATGTTTACAAAAGTTGTACCTGCTACATGCATATTTAAAATCTGTTGTTCCACAATAAATGCAGTCTTGTGTGTGTGTATACAGTTGTCCCTCACTATAACGCGGTTGACCTTGCTGCTTCACGAATGTTTTTTAGTGCAATTTTACCTGCTTTTTTTTCAGTGTATGAACGTGCATTGTGTTCTG
>JAQNCA010000032.1:717370-731540 GCA_029783725.1 Acanthurus tractus
CCTTTCTATCTATCTCTTTCCCCTCCCCTCTTGTTCCCCCCTTCTTTCTCTCAACCCAACTGGTGCCGTCAGATCCCCAAGTGCTTGCTCATGTGGGAATTGCTTTCAATTGTTGGGTTCCTATAAATTCAAAGAATCAATGTATTTATAGAGTGTGATCTTGACATGCTCTATATGTAAAGTGTCATGAGACAACCTTGTTGTGAATTGACGCTATATAAATAAAATTGAAATTAAAATATAATAACTAACTATTAATTTGGAACTATGATTAATAATTAATTTAATGATTATAATCAAAGCTACCTAATCAATAGTCAGTAAAAGTTGAAGGATTTGGAGTTCTGCACTGTAGAGGTTGGCAATATCCATCTGCATACAACATCAAACAGATAAACAAATGACTTTATGTTGAATCATTTAATTAACAAAAAACATGAAAACACACTATTTCATTTATAAAGCACTATGTACTACTTATGTGTGTGTGTGTGTGTGTGTGTGTGTGTGTGTGTGTGAGTTCACATGCAAGTTACTGGATGTGCTGTGTTGTGGGAAAAAGCAAGTTATTTCCACAGAAAGGTGAAGGGTGAATGTATCTTTTTTTATATACCAGAATAAAAGGTGTGTAACTTGACTTAACATGAATGATTCCAATAAGCAGATCTTATATTTAATAAGTTAGTAAGAGACAACATATGTTTAGAGTATTTTGATTTGATAACTGTTTTGATTTGTGAATCAAATAGTTTGTGAGATATAACGGATTTTATAGAGTGTAACACAGCGCGGAAAGTAATTGGTAGTCTGGCTTTAAGTTTCTTAAAAAAATGCAGTCCAGGTGGGGTCAGTTTCATCTGTGGCAGACCTTGGTTAGGTAAAGTGCAGCTGCAGGCATTGGAGAAGTTCGGAACTTTCCAGAAAGTGGCACCTATAGAACAGGTGATGACACTGGGTGGAGTGCAGTAGGAGCCATAAATGACGTAATCCTATGTAACAAGCTTTGATTACATTAATTTTGAGTTGAAATGCTATTGTTGTTTTTAAAAACTGGGATGCCTTCGTGAAGAGAATAAAAGAAGTGTTGCACAGTAAAAATTCAGTCCTATCCTGGCAGACGTTTTGTTTCATGCAACATGGTTTTTGTCCTGTAATTGATAATTGATAATTGATTTTTTGATTGCTCAAACATATTATTTTTGACTTTTGTGCAACTTTTGAGAACTCTGATTTTTTTCTCAGAAACTGATTGAAGGAGGTTGGAGTCAGGTGTTGGGATAGATTTCAGGGTCTTTAACATATTACAAATTTATGGGACCAGTTTCAAGCCAGTGTAAACTATCTTAACAATAACCAAGCCTGTACCTAAAGCTTAAAGAACACATCCAATCAAATTGCAACAGTGACAAAAATTGAATTGTTCTGTGTTTAGCTGTGCTGTCTTATGCTAGGTTATGCCCAGTTACGTCACCAAGTCTTCGGAGGGAAAAGATGTTCTTTTAGGTCTGATGCTTAACCAAGTCCATCAAACTGCAGGTTTGTGAGGCCTCCTGATGGGTTACAGGCTGGTCTGCCTGGTCAGGCCCTGTGAACCCTGGGTCTCTGAAGACCACTGGTCACTCTTTTATTCCATAAGTTAGCAGCTTGTGACTAACTTTGGTTTGTGACTCACATTGCTTTTAAGTCTCAGCTGGCAGACCTTGTGTCTTGGCGGTTGTACTGACTTAACTTGTTCACTCCTAGTTAATCCTACGGCATACTGTTGTTGGTGTTGCTGCTCCTTGACAGAAGGAGTGCAGGGTGGCAATCTGCATTGAGCAGGACCACTGAAGAAGTTGTCTTAAGAGGAGTCCCCTGTTCTAGGTGCTGAGAAGAAGAGTGTGACTGTGTCCTCTCTGTCCTGTAGGGCTGTTGTAAAACCCTGCTCTGTCCCCTTCCCTGGGAGGCTTGAGGGAGAGCAAGGACTGTGCCCTCTGCCTCTGAGAGGAGGCTGCCGAGAAAGAGGATTTCTCTGACCCCTGAGAGAGAGAAAGTAAACTATGTCAGGGCAGAGATGGGTTTTGTTGAAAGAGTTCACACCTAAGGTGTGAAATCTTGTGGACTCTGGGAAGTTGAGTTTACTGCTCTTTATTTGAGTTCCTGAGGGCCTCATCTAGGACTCAGATTCAGGCCAGATTTCACACTGAGGTGTGATTTGCAAAGCGTTTCTTTGTTCATCTCACATGGTGAGGTCCCAACACATACACACAAACACACACACACACTGTGAGAGTGTGTGTGTGTATGTTTGTGTACAGACGGAGAGTGTAGAGAAGTAGAAAGAGACTACTTAGAAATAAACGGAATAAGCAAGCCTGTAAAATTTCTCAAGGCAATAAAAAACATCTACTTTTTTATTTAGGGCAGGGGTGCTCAAAACCTGTGCTACCGGTCGATCGCAAAGGTAATGTGGGTAGATCGCATGAAGAAGAAAAAAATCCGATCCAATCTAATCCGTGCAGACCGGAAGCTACGTGCGCGATTTCAGAGCAATTTGCGGGTCTTTCCGCGGTTACCATGGAAACAGACAACAAGAAGCGGAGTGACTTACGCGTGAGCTGCCGAGTTGCCCAGTTTATTTCGACTAAACTTCAGAAAGGGTATGAAAATGAGTGAGGGAGCTGCAGTGCAAGTCATCAGAGTAAGGTAATGGCATCAAATGTACACAGTTGTGTTGTGAAATATGGGTTCATGCTGCTATGCGAGGCATTTTTATATTAAGTAGATCATTTTGACTTGGTCATTTTATAAGTAGCTCACAAGCTGAAAAAGTGTGAGCACCCCAGATTTAGGGCTTCTAAATTCTGAGAAAACTTCCACAATCCTCTCTGCCTCTATGTACTGAACTTTATTATTAAAATGTTTTAAAATGTTATGTGTGTATTAATGTCTATTGCTCAAAATTTCCTCTGTTGAACATAGTCTGTCATGAAATTTAATGTTCATACCAGGAGTTGGCAAATAGGTTTGACATCAGGCCACTTTTTTCCAAGTCATTAAATGGTGGGTCAGAATATAATCAAAGGCTAATTGAAGAAATTGATTAATTTAAAAAGGTACTGGAATTTGTAATAGACTATGACTGAATGTCTCGTTGTCACTGCTCCTTCCCGTAGTTATTGTATTGATGTTATGATATTGATAGACGGTATCATATTGCCTCAGTGTTGCACAGACACACTTACAGATGTTGTGTAGGGAATTATTTTCAGTGGTCTCAGTCAGGCCAGTTGCTTTTCCCTAGCCATTAAAGAGAGCACTGACAGTACAATGTGGCCCAGATGTCTGTTAATTATTTTGATATTAAGTTTAGGGAAGAGCTGTTGTCTCCTGTTTCATTAAAGGGCACACCACTTCAGACATTATATAGAGCAAGTCTGAGGAGTTGCTCAGGCTGAACTCATTGTCATTTGAGAGGATCTAATTGGGATGGACAAGACCTCCTGCTATGGTGGGAAAGCACAGAGATCTGGTGAGCAGACTGAAGGAGCCAGCACCCCAAATACATAGACTATGTTGCTTTTATACCAGAGTGTCCTTTGCACTGGGTTAAGTGATGAGCCAAAGGAACTTATACATAAAGTGATGAGTGTCTTTATTTTTTCGGCGGTTCATTACGCAGCCCACACTGCCTTTTCTAATAACTGTGGGTGATTCAGAAAAGGCCACCACAATGACCTGCTGCTATACAATGTGCTGGTAAAGCAAAGACAGAGCTTTTGATAGCTTCTATGTTCTCAAGAGTAAGCAAGATTTTGGAAGCAGCTAACCACCTTTCCCTTCTGGAATTGAAAAGGTCACGTTTAATACAGCATTTGTTGAAGGTACATTTGACCACCAAACCAGCTCAATCTTCAGAGGAGAAGTAAATTCAACCATTTTTGTACATGACCTACCTCGCAGTCTTACTGATTAAAGATTTGTCATTCCCGTAAAACACTACATCTGCTTGTTTTATGCATTTTTGAGGAACAATTGATCACCAAACAACTTCTTTGGTCAGTGGTGCTCTCAGAAGTGTTGGGTGAGTGAGTACCTTTTGGGTGCCATTCTAAAAAAATACAGCACAGTCAAGATACTTGATTTTTATGTCCTGGCAGTGTTTCTTTCCACCTACATGCGTGAGTCAACCTCCTCATCATTAAATGCTCTAAAAACACAAGAGAAGGTTGATCCTAAAAACCTTGAAACTTGTTTGCAGATCAAAGTCACCTCCATGTCACCAGATACCAAAAAAATCTAATCAACAGGAGGTACTAGTTTTCACATTAAGTGAGTATCAAATATATCCTTTATGTATTAGTCAAATGTATTTTAATGTAGCTAACTTTCATCCCTAATGTAGCCCATATTTGCCCTGTAAGTTCTGGAGTCTCAGCCTACACACCACTACTGCTCCCAACTTGCAATGGGCTGATTTTGTTGTCAGTATTTTCATAAAACTAACACCCATAGTTACACAGTTTGAATGATAAAGCCTACTAAGTTGGTGGTATTTTTTTCATACCACACATTACAAGTTGGCTATTTCGGAGGTCTGTCAAGTAAGCAACAGAATTGTTTAAATATTGGTCAGAACACTTTAAATTAAAAGCTCCTAATTTAGCATGAATAAAAAATAAGACAGAGATGCATTCAGTGATCTGTTTTTGTAGAGTGCCTGTCATGTTATTTAGAGGCAGAGCTAAAATGGCAAGGTGTGCAGAGATGCTTTTTTCCCTGCATTCTGAGGACCATGTTCCACTTTCACATTTAATCTTTCTAGTATTGGCTGGCTTGATTTTTACATGAGAAACACCCTTTGTTATAGTCCGGGATGAATATCTGTTCAGCTCATTGCTGTAACTTAAGCTCTACATGTAAAGTGTCTTGAGACAACCTTGTTGTGAATTGACGCTATATAAATAAAATTGAATTGAATTGAATTGAATTGAATTGAATTAAAAGCTGTTCACACAAAGCCTGGCACACTATTAGAGACTTTTTTAAATTTAATGATAGGACATACAGTGCTTTCATTTTTTTTTTTTCTGGTCATATTAAGAATCAGTTGTAAGAACTGACATCACTCTGAGGGACCAATCTGCTAAAATGCTGATTTGGAGCTGATAACCATGTTATGTGAAAATGTAATAGATGTAGATGTAATTTGCTAATTTGCATCTGTTAACCAGCGGTAACACATAGCAGTAGCATACTTTGGCACAAACTTGCAGTAGACGTTGCAACTCTTGATTTGTTGTGAATGAATCTCAGTACATTTTAAAACTGTCAGTGCTAAGCGGCGGTGCCAAGTGATGCTGCCCATGTTTCTGCTTATTAATTCATTGATTGAAACTTACACTTACTTTCCAGAACAATTAGATACTGATATTTTGTCATTTTTGAGGTGTATTAAACTTTCAAGACTTTTTGTTGATTGAACTAATACTAATCTGCTGACTTTTAGTAGGTTTGTTCATGACATTAATTTACCTGTTTTCTGTTGTGAAACCAGAATATGGGAAAGAAAAGACAATGTGTAATATTTTCTGTGCATTTATGTTTATTCACCTGTACCTGCAAGTCTCCATAAGAAGCATGTGTTCAATCCAAGCCACATGCTATTGTGCTTTCAGGAGTCATTTACAGTTTGTGGTCTCTAAAACCTGCATCTAAAATGGATGTGTCCAGCAGATGCGTATGCAGCTTTTCAGCACTGATCACTACCTAACATGAATGCCCATTGCATGTTGTTAACCAGGAATGTTTTCCTTAGAATATGTCAGTTTCTTCTACCACAAAATTCTTTTATTTGGTATAGCTCCTGGAATCAGACAAAACAATGACCCCATCTGTGTCTACATTAAAATGACATCTTCATCCTTGAAAATTTTGGTTGCAAAGTAAGTCTATCCTTGAAAACATAAAGTTGGCAAGCCTCCCAAATAATACATCGACAGTGTAACTTTATTTCTGGAGATCTATGAATCAAATGGTTTGCCAGCACATTTGGACTGTTTTTGCCCAACAGTGAGAATTTCATACGTTTAATATTGACGTAAGTGTCTGTACAACTTAAGAAATCAAATGACTCAACTTTACAAATGTCAGGCCAGTCACATGGGGGATTTAATACTGTTAGTAAGTCTAATTTAATTATAAATAAATAAATTATAAATTAAAACATTGATTACTCAATCGATCAACTCCACTCAAAAAAAAGGGTACTCAAACTTTTTCCCCTCAAGGACCCCATACTGACAGCAATTAGAGCACATCACTAACCATCATGACCTCCATGTGATAAGATTTTTTCCCAGGGTCCCCCATCTAAAAAGATTTCTGCTTTTAGATGTTTAAATACAGAAAGTACATGAAACTCATGACTATATTAATCATATTATTTACTCATACACATATTTTATTATGGGTTTTTTTTTAGAATGTAATCACAGTGAAAAAACAGTTATTCACCTTTGGCTGGAAACTCCCATGAAAACCCCCTCAAAGACCACTGGGGTCCCAGATGCTACTTTTAAAACCACTGATCTTACAAAATTCAAAACCTTTTTACTTCATGTCATTGATTATCATTAACAAACAAATAAAATAATTATTGTGGATTATCAAAGCAGTGTCTGGTAGAAAGGTCTAATGGATGATTCCTAGCAAAAACGTTTTGTATGAAAATTAAGATTTTGTAGTGTTTAAGTAAACTTGAAAGGCTAAAAAGAAAATTCCATAAAAGTAATATGGTGTTTCACTTTTTACCCCAAATTCTGCTTGCTTAGAGCACGGCAACTTCTTTCTTTACTACAGACACAAAGATACTGCATCTCAGGCCCTCTTGCGTGACTCCTGGGGGTTATTAGCAAAAATTGCAGCTACTCACAAACAAATGACTTGCCCTTCTACGACTGCTGCAGCATTACTACGGCACCTTGTCATTTGCAACTGTGAATCGTATTTTGCATATTCAATGTAACATCCATAAAGAAAAGTAAGCAAAACCAAGTCCTTTTCTCTGTCTATAGTTGGTGACCAAACACTTCATTGTAAAATCCCAGATTTCTCTTTATAGACCAAGAGTTGACTTTTCTGTATAACTGCTATCACACAAGGTTGAGTCATTGACTCCAAACTCAAACATGCTGCAGTGACAAACACTTAAACCAACAATTCTCTACAATTCACTCAACCTGTGTGATAACGGGTTAACAAGTGCTGCAGCATATGGCTGGAGGAACAATTTAAGTTTTGATGGATCCACTGAGCTTCTCTGGAGGCAGAGTGTAGTCATGCATTAATCAAAGGCTCCCAATTATAAAATGTATCTGTTGTGTCCAAGGGCATCGCAAGACTGAGAGCTTTACATGGGATTAGCCAGTCCTTGTTAGGGGGCCTGTAATGAGGCAGGGTGGGGACTCTTGGGTCACACTACCTTGGAAGATCATAAAAAAGTAAAGAACACAAAATGTTTATGAACATTAAGAAACAGACAGAGTGAAAAGGCTGTATTCTTACCCTAAGATTATCATTTGTTTTATTGAGGAAGCTTTTAATTTCTTTTTTTTTTTACCATCTTCCACTTAAATCAACAGAAGAGAAGTTTATTACAACTTTGTATAATCATATATTATACATTTTCATGATTTTGTCAATCTCTGCAATATTTTTTTCATTAATTGCTAAGATCAGAGAACATAGCATGATAATTAGAAAGAAGTTATTACACTATAGTATTATTAAATCCATTGTGCCGCTTAAAAGCAATCTCATTAACGATCTGTGTAACTAATGTGTAGATTGATGCAAGCATGCACAATGGCAGGCTATAAAGCATTACCAAGAAAAATTGAATTGGCTCAAGTTGTAATAAGCTGAAATTTTCTTTTGAGAGGGAAAAATTATGAAACTGAACAAATTGAGCAAGAGAAGCAGCTGGAGTGGTACTATAAGCTGCTTATGCCGAACAAAAAATAAACAAGAACAATAAATAAATAAATAAATAAAAGCTCAGAGTGGAATAATTCACAAAAAGTTTATTTATTAACTGGTGTGCACACATCCCCTTTTGCTGGCATTATTTTCAGTTCTCACTATTAAGAAATATAATACAAAATAATGAGTAATTATTGTTATTAATTGTAATTTTATGTAATTATTTTATTATTTTTTTGTTTTCTTAAGGTACTGTCATACTTTCTCTACATAGTTTTATACATGTATTTAAAACTCTTCCCAGAAGGGTCCATGTGGTTTCCAGTTTATGCAGTAAAATCTATATGGCTTGTCTAAATACTTGAAACTGTTCCACAGCAAAATGTTTAACAAAAGCTGTGTCTGCCAGATCCGCTGGAGGAGGGACCCAAGACATGGTCATCTCCATATCTGGTGTTTCTGGTATCATCTAATGTTCAGTCTGAATCTCATTGATAGTGTCAAAATGACAACCCTTCAGCTTCAACTCAATTTGGGGGAACAAAATGAAGTAACTGTTTCATGGTCTCACCTACATCATTAGCCAACTTGTTTGCCACTGAAAACAACAAAAAACAGTGAACTGCTATATGTTCTCAATATGTCTATATCTGACTTGTAGTAAAACACTCAGTTTTTGAATAGAGGATCTAAAGACAACTCCAACTACTCCTTCACCAAATGTAGGACATAAACTGTCACACATAATCTTCATATTACAATAACCTGACATTCTGTGATCACAATAAAAAAAAATCTTGAAAACAGAACAAACATAATAGGAAATTAACTGACTATAAAAACAACAGATCTCAGAATAACAAAAAAATGATGGGGGAAATATCTCAATATTAGTGGTAATAAAGAGAAGATATGATGAGAGGTCTCTTTGTTAGTAAAAGTTAATACAGTGTTGTGTGATGGATACAACCCCATCATCCTGTTGTGTCTTTTCAATTTAAAATGAGTGGGTGATGTTTGTAAAGTAACAAGAGACATTTTGTCTGCTTAGTAATAAAATGTATTACAATATCTATTGAAATAGGATTCCAAAATATTTGTCTACAGTACCAGAGATGATTCTTTCCATTGTGCTGCAGTGGGTTACAACATCAGGGGTAAATTCTAAACAGGTTCTGATCAGAAGATTCTGTCTCAGTGCTGTTCTCTCTAAAATGTTAAGTAGAGTTAAGTAATCATGTAAATATTTTGATCTCTTCATGTAGCCTATTTTTTATGTGCTGCAAATAAAAATAAAAAATACAAGTGCTTCCAAGCAGTCAGTGCTACACAATAATGTTAGGCAGGGGAGCCTGGAATTTTCCTTGGTCTTAGCGATAAAGCGTTAACTCCTCTGAGGCAAATGCTATTTCCACACATTCAAACTAGTTTGTGGAAAACTATTTCCTTTTTCAATGTCATTATAGTTTCTTTACTTGACTTTCTGATGCAGTCAAATGTAAATTCTGTGTTATACTATTAATAGCGGCTGCCTAAATAACAGTGACTTATAGGTGTATATTTCAATTTGAAGTAGGACATGCTTTTATTATGAAAGAATAAAAAAAGAAGAAGTGGAGAAGAAGTTTTTTAATTCCTCTAATATGCATTATGTTTTACATCTGGCTTGCAAATTACCAGTTCTATTTTGAGGCCAATATGTTGGTACACACAGTATGTCATTTAATTTACATTGAGATTAATGCAAAATTGAGCTCAATTTTACTTCTTAAGGGATAAACACTGTTGATCATAAGGACTAAAAAGTGGCCCCTCTCACCCCTTTCATGTTCAACCTAAGCAATCAGCCAAAATCCTAGATGGCAGCAGCTACTGGAGGGCTTGGGGCTTAACAAAGAGGGCCAAATCATATTTGAAAATTAAGTCTGTTTAGAGGAGAAACATTACCACTAAGACACTTGTCATGAGAAAGTCTACATAGCTTGATAATTGCATGCTGAAAATTCTGTCATTTGTCTTACCTTCATTGGATGCCAATGAAAGCTGTTGTGTATGTTAAAGACATATAGATCTAAACTCCAACAAGCATCATATATAACTTTTGGTTCCTGGTGCAAAACTAAGGTGGCAAATCTGACAGAATAACATTGAAACAAAAAGTTTAATAATCATGCCTACTGAAAATATTCTGTCATTCTCTAATGGATGTAGAATACAATTCTGATGTATCTACCAAAATGATGATGATGAATGATGAAATGATGAAGTGCTTTGAGAAACTGGTTCTCCAGCACATAAAGAACAACATCCCTGCCAGTCTGGACCCTCACCAGACTAGAAACATCACAAACTGGTGATGTGCATGTCATGTGCACGGCCCAGGACAGGATGACTCGGCAACGAGTGATTAAAACTGCCCAAAGCATCATTGGTGCCCATCTACCAAGTATCAGTGATATTGGGTAGGTAGGGTGGCTGCGCAGAGCTAAAAGGATACTAAAAGACAACACCCACCCCAGCCACAGCCTGTTGACCCTGTTGGCAAAGAGATACAGAAGTATCCGCTGCCGTACCACCAGACTCCAGAGCAGCTTCTTCCCTCAGGCTGTGAGACTGCTTAATGCACCATCTGCACTCCTCCATGTTTAATAATTTTATTCTATTTTTTATGCAATCAATTAAGAGGGAACCACATTTTAATTCCATTATACAACCTGTTGTATAAAAACCAATAAACTTCTTTGTATCCTTGTAAAAGTGAAATTCATACTTTAGAATTTGTACAGGATTTAAATGTCTATATCTAAATGGAAGGCATTGTGTAAAACATATACTATCTCCACTCAATTCTCTAACAAGGATTTCAATTTCAACAACTGCATGGTATGCTTAGTTTACTGTAAAAAATAAAGAAATTCAGGTTTTAAAGCCATTCTACAAAACATTTACACCCTCCCACCACCACCACCTAGTCTACATATCCACATACACATACACACTCACACACACAGTTCAGGTTACCCCTCTTTAGGTTGCCCTCTGAAGGTATGTAGGTTGTGGTGCTATTAACCATTCTTGAACCATTTTTGCAGTGTGGCAGGGCACATTATCCAGCTGAAAGGGGATACTGCCATCAGGGAATACCCATTCCATGAAAAGTTGTTCTTAGTCACAATAATGTCTAGGTTAAGTGAGCAATGCACATGTACTCGGCCAACCACATGATGAACAACAGTGTAAAAGAAAACATTATTCATTGGACCAGGCTACTGTCTTTCATTGCTTTGTAGTCCAGTTCTGATGATCACACGCCCATTGTAGGCACATTTCATGGTAAGCAGGGGTCAAAATGGGCACACTGACCACTCAGCTGCCACACAGCCCCATGCACAACAACCAACAACGCACTGTGTGTTCTGACACCTTTCAGAGCCAGCATGAATTTTTTCAGCAATTTGAGCTACAGTAGCTCTTCAATTAGATCAACGACAAACAGTAGTGCATTGGGAGAAAACCTGAGTAACATCAACATGAACACCAAGGCAGCATGCAACTCATTGGGGGAGCTCCACTCCGCTGTGGGAATGAAACCCGACCCCAAGATGGCTTCTTCCTATTGAAAAGGTAAAACACTAGTGTGGTCGAGACATGCTCTATATGTAAAGTGTCTTGACACAACTTTGTTGTGAATTGACGCTATATAAATAAAATTGAATTGAACTGAATTGAAATATTGTAAATATTAGTGTCATTTATTTTCCCACTTTTCTAAATAAGGTTGAATTGTTTTCCCATTTATGAGAAAGCAAGAACTTACTGCAAGTTGGGGCCTTCTAGCTTCTGTGCCAATCAAACAAACATGATCACCACACAATCATGCATTAATAACTGGAGCAAATTCTGACAAATTTGTTTTTAGTTAGCCCACTATTTTTGTTTAACATTACATTCCTATACCAACAACACGACTATGCACATATAACAGTGTGAGATATTTCAATATCAGATCTAATGAAATTCCCATAATCTGTTGCTTATGACATTCTACCCAGCCAGATTTTGTGTCTAGTCTGGCTGCATACACACAGGGTTGTTTAGTAACAAAGAAATGTTATGTCAACAGGGATGATTTCCTCATGGCAAGAGTGAGACCACTGGCTTAAGACCAAGCTCTGGAGGCTTTGAAAGAAAGGTAAATGTGATTTTTGAATTTTTATGAATCTCCTTCAGTGATTCTACACTGTGAGTGTTTTATGTATCATGCTATATGTACTTATTTCTTATTTCTGTAAAGCATCAAATTTAGAGGACTCAGTTCTGGTGGATGAAAAACAAGCCAACAGCCTTGAGAACAACATGTAAGTGACAAAACATCTTCACCATGTCTGTCATCTTGCATATCAACAGGCAAACTGACTTCAGACCTGTCTAATGTTGACTATGTCCCTCCTTTATGTGGGAACACAAACTCAGCCTCCTTATCTGTTTGTTGTATGCCACTGCAAAGTCATTTCATGAATGTCATAACCATCAAAATGGCATCAATGTTTACTTTATATTTCTGTTGATTTAAAGCCACATACTTGTTTTACTTCATTGGTTGAGTGTTTAAGCTAATAATTTTTCAGCTTGATCTTGCAAGCTTATAAATTCCAGCTCTTCTTCTGCATACCTGAGTTCACTGTTCAGGTAGTTCAGTTTCTGCTGTTCAGCCAATTAGCATCAAAATCAACAGGAGCAGAGCTGTGACAAGTACTTCCTAAAAAGTGCCATGTACGACTGGTTTTGGAAACACTGTTCTGGAGGCTAAATCTCTTCCTATCTCTCTCTATCTCTTTAAGACAAGACTTCAGCCACACCATTGTCAGACGGGAAGAGACAGTTTGATTCAGAGCTCCATTTGGTTGTAAATATTTTTTTGAGAGAAACTTGTAATAATATGTGTATAAATCTGCATACCAGAACTGAATAACCCTTTCAAAAAAACAAACAAAAATTGATTTTCATATTTGGGCATTTTAATTGAAACTAACAGAGAAATAAAAAAATTGGAAAGCTGTAATGATACTGCAGGATAAGATTTTTGTTGTCTCAACCTAATGCAGGACCTGTTTAGTACAGTAACAGTACCTGAAAACAAAACTCATGCGCTCAGATTTATTTATTGTGTTTGTCCAAATAAATTAGGAGACTGAGTGCTGGAGTTTTGTTGTTACAATGCTTGCCACTGACTTGTTACTTGACCAAGTATAAACAATATAAACTTTACAATGGATGCATTGACCAACATATATTTGTGCAAAGTGCTTCACACATTTAACCATGTAGAGCACAGATGCACACAATACAATGCTGCTTGGCAGAAAATATTCGTTATACTAAAATACTAATCCTAGGTTCTGGCTCGTAATCACCCAATAGATGGTACTTGCCAAGGCCCCTACTGATGATGTTAAATTAACCTGGACAGGGGTAACTATTATTGTAAATGTCTCTTCTATTGGTTATACAAGAACCACAAATCAATGTTGAAAGAGGTTTAATGACATAAAATGATGGACCAAAGAAAGATTGAAGGTGTAGTTAGCTCAACAATGTTTTTCCACTTCTGACATCAAATTTAACTGGAGCTGTCTGTTGCCACAGTACTGGAAGTGTATCAGTTGCTGCCTGCAGCATCTAAACTAAAACAAGATCTTGTGATTGATCCAGTAAATATGTGGCATATAGCCTACAAAATGTATGAATCAGGACATATAAGCCATAACTTTTTGAATTAACATGGAATAACAATATTTGTATGACGTGATTCGCACAGAAAACTTGCTTTCATAACAATTTCATGAAGCATAATAACGTCATCTGACCAGATAACTTGGAAAGTGAGGAATATCCTAAGACTTGACATTAACTGCATATGAGAAACTTGAATTAACTTAGTGAACACTAGGCTTCAGGATTAGGAGTTCATGAATGCATCCTGCATCTGACCTTATTACTTTTTATCACTCTGCCTCCCCTGTAGCAACCTTATCACCACAGTATATGTGTGAGGCACTTTCTACTACATGAAATTTCTATGAAGTGATGATGTAATTTGCGCAGGTAGGCTTGATGTGCCTTGTATTGCAACTGTCCTTCTGAAAATCATAATGTTGGCCTAATAAAGTTAAAACTGTGACAGAATTATTGGAGGTCATTGCTATTA
>JAQNCA010000032.1:790356-803387 GCA_029783725.1 Acanthurus tractus
CAAAAAAAAAAAAAACCACAACAAAAACAACCCCCCCCCCCCCCCCCCCACCCCCCACCCCCCACCCCCCCCCCCCCCCCCGAATAACCTTATTACTAATGTGGTGTCATACAGAAACAGTGCAACATGCAGAGCTTTCATGGTAGAAAGCTCTCCACTTATGTGGTTAACTTTTCGAGCTTTGGGTCGGATTAGGAAAAGACCATTAATGTGAAGAAATAATAAAAAATGACATAAATGACTAACAATGACATCTGTTTACATTTTCAGACAATGACAGACCCAGACCATACCCAAAGGTGATTTTTCCCCCCAGCCTTTTTTAAATCAATCTTTTAATGTCTTTGGCAGAAGCTTTGATCTTTGGCCATAAACACTACCCATACTGCAATTAAACTATGGAATGTATCCAACATATGCTTTTTTAGTCTTTAAATAAATGTAAAAATAACCAGGGATATCTATTTTATGTTTGTTCATGGCCTTCCCTGCAACCATTATGTCTGCACTCTGACCTTCTCCATCCTTCTCAATCCTTAAGCATCTTGGTCTGGGAGCTGTGGTGGGTGCTGGGGGGACCCCCGGGGCACCCGCTGTATGTTTTGGGGCTAAGACAGGTTCAGGGGCGTAGGTGGAGGGAGATAATGTAGCTGTTATCTTCAGGCTCCTCCTGCCCTGTTGATCTCAAATGGAGGAAAGCCAGGCAGTGTTTAACTCTCTCTTTTTTTCTCTTTCTGTGTCTCTATGTCTCTCTACCTCCTTCAACCTCTAACTTCAACAAAATATGCAGTAACCTTTGTGCTGTTGAGGACGTGGGATGAATGGAAATAAGGTTAAGGGTGTTTCATTGTATGTCTTTAGTTCATACTTTTACTGCTTTAATTCATCTTCTTATGTTACAATTACATGATCTGGAAAAAAGAAAAAAAACCCTTTATATTAAGCAAACTTCTAAATGTTATTGTGACTCTGCAACTTCATTTCATACTATGTACGGCCAAAAAAAAAGGTCAAAAAGTTCTTCAGATGTAAAAAAAAGAAAGTGTTTGTAATTTGTCTCCGATGTTTTTCATTTGATCACAGTAACTGCATCATGAGCTACACCCCTGTAAGAACATAAAAGACACTGTATGTTTTTTGTAAAACACAGATGCATACAATACCAACATAACTTTGCCAACTGGGCTGCAGTTTTATGTAGACAGAGCAGTGTTTGAGGACCGGTTAGGTTTAGGCTCAAAACCAGCTCTTTGGGGTTATGAAGATTATTATTGGTTTTTGATTATCAGGGAAATTCTCTTAATAGAAATCTTTTCATTTAACCTAAAATTTTTATTAATTTCTGTTTGTATGTTTTTTTTTTTTGCACCCGTATTTTGTATTGTTATCTTAGTCAGTCACTTAAATTGGGAGAATAATAATAATAATAATAATAAGAAGAAGAAGAAGAAGAAGAAGAAGAAGAAGAAGAAGAAGAAGAAGAAAGAGAAGAAGAATTCTGAGTTAATCTGATTATACCCTTCTTAGTAGTCTTCCACTGGCCAGCTTTACATCCCTAGGTCATCAGAAAATTGTTGCTGCTAATCCCACACTAAAACAAGATCTTATGGTTTGTCTTAATTTTGTTATAGATTATCATAGCTGGCCAAAGGGTTCTATGAATATCTGACTTTACTGGAGTATTTCTCAAAAGAGCTTTTCTGTAATTTCAGACTATTTTTTTCACTATGTTCTTGTGAAGTTCACCAATGGTTCAGTGCTTCAGATTTTATTTTCTATTAGTGGTTTGCCTTTGGGACATGAAAAGAATATTAATTACCATTTTTTCTGTGGCCACTGATATATCTTAGTTGTGACCGTGTAAATAGTCTCAAGGAAATCAATGTCCTCCTTTAATACTTTGAAGATATGATTTGTGTCTCAGAATATCCTGCAGTGAAAACACAAACAAAACTGAGATTCTAATTATTTTTCCTGGTGGAGTTCAACCCCAGTTTTCAGTTAGACTTAATTGGCGATCCAACCCTGTATCTTACAAGTACAGCAATTGAAGAACAACATCTAATCTTTCAGTCTAGTTTCTGTAAGTTCAAGAATAATGTTATGATCTGAAAAAATTGTAAAGCTAGACAAACCTAGACACCGTCGCACGTATATTTTACCTTTGGTCTTGAGATAAATTCCCTATTCACTGGCAGTAGTAAAAGTACAACCAGACCATAAAAAATCCCCATATTTTCCTTGAATGCCTACAATGGCTTCTCATTACTTTCAGAATTGATTTTAAAATGAAATATAAACACATCAAAGCTTAAGTCTGCCTGTATATGTTGTTTGCTAAGCTAATCTTTCTGCAAAAACTAGAGGATCTAGGACAGCTTCCTGTCTTTAAATCTCTGAAAACATTGCATTATCATGAACTTTAAAAAAATTATTATGACATATTGCAATTCAAGATTATATTTTCCTAATTAAACATTTATATGTACTCTATTTGTGTTGATTCTTTATATTGTACTATTTTAGTGTACTTTTTATATTGTACTTTCTAAATTATTTTAGAAGGTTTATTGTGGGCTGATGAGTAGTTATTTTGAGGAGTATACTGATCTACATATTTAAAATGGGTGAGCAGCAACACCTTTTGCTAAATGTGAATGTCGTAAAAGATGGTCCCCTTTTTTTAACGTCTGAACCTGATATCATGCCTTCTGTTTATCGCGGTCTTCAATTTATAAATGCATATGCAGGAAAAAAGAATTAAAGACTGCCCAACTTTTGCACCTTTTTTTTTGACTCTCAAATTTTCAATGACTTTGTGTAAATACAGAGCACTGGTCTGTTTCAATAACGGCCTTCACATCTCTTTTGAAATTCTTTATCCAGGATTCAACTTTCCCCTCTCAACCCACAGTCTTCTCCATCCGCTCTAAATGTCAGTGGTATTTACACATGGCCTGTCACAGAGGATTAAAGCAAAATAAAGTTGAAATAGGACTGACATAACTTCTCTGTGAATGTGATATGATCCACAAACATCTACACACACACACACACACACACACACACACAGGCACACATTCAACAGCCCCTACCCTCCGGCTCCAGACTTTCCTCCCAGTGGTTCAGGGGTTAAGTCATGTGTAATGTCCCTCCAGGCAAAACACATGGCAGCAAAGAATGAGAGCAGGTTTCTTCATTGTTAATGGGTTTTCATCTACAGCTTCATCACTCACACACCAATTGCTTTTTTCCCCCTAAATATGTTCATTCACCTCAAAGTAAATTATGACTGACAGTATTTGGGTTATAAGGCACTTTTTTAAAAAAAGTGCTAGGATAGCATATAGTGGGAGAGAAATTAATTGTAAACGTTTACTGTTCACAGTTAGTGTTCATATGAGTCACATGCATTCACTTTGATATGTTATCACAAATCAGTACTTTTGCGAATGAAGATCTATTGGGCACACAAGCCTTTTAAAATGTTTCCCAACAAAGGTTAAATCATTGAAATCATATTGTAGCTTCGGAGCCTGAGGCTAGTTAGCGTGCTTTTTACTCTTTGAATCCAGCAAGATTCAAGTCAAAACCAAAACTAGACCTCAGAGAGCGCAGATCTCTCGTGTTTTGTTGTCAATTCATATTTGGATGTGTGTAAAATTAGTTGCATTTTCATGGCCAAACATTGGTCTAAGGAAGGGGTAGGGTAACGGTTGAACTGATTTTCCCATGAAACCACTGTCCTTGAGTGCTCCATAGCTACTGCTTTATATATGAAGATTACATGTGCTGGCTTCCTTAGATGATAACTGGTATAAATACGGAGTCCTCGTATTCCTACAATTGGCTATGCTCTGTGACGACTGAACTTTACTGCCCTCCACTGGATTTTCACATGCCTTTATCCCACCGGGTAAATGACCCTGTCTAGTGATTTTCACCCCAAATAAAGAAATAAATACATAAATATATACATTGAAATAGTGTAACTGCCATGTGATTTGGAATCGCCTTTAAAATCTGACAGTTTTCTTCTTTACTCATTCTACCTATGTTCCAAGTTTCATAAAAGTCAAGTTAGCACTTTTCAACACTCTGGACAATCAGAAGGAGCTGAAGGTGAGGCAGCTGTGGCTCAGGAAGACGGAGACAGTTGTCCATTCATCAGGAGGTCTATTGTTTCATCCCCAGCTCATCCAGTCTGCACGCTGAAGTCTTGGACAAGATACTGAGTTCCACCTGCTCAGATGGATAGTGTGTGAGTGTTTGTGTCTGTTCATGATGAGCAGGTTGGCAATTCATATGAAAATCCCTACCATTAGTGTATAAATGTGTGCATAAATAGTTGTATGTGTTATAAATGCTTTGAAGGTTTATAGATTCAATAAAAGCTCATAAATGTGATCTTCCTACTGAAAAACTTCTTGATAAGAGAAAAATTACGGGTAGAAAATGGCATCACTTTGCACTTTGATGAAAAAAAGGTGATTTCATAGAGTTTTAACTATTTTTATTAAAAAAATGTGTTTTGCTTTGGATTTCATGAAAGTTTCAATTTTCTCAACATTTTAACACTCAGCTTGTCACATATAAACAGTGCTAAATCATGCCTCTTGGTGTCTCATATGGACTGGCAATGTGCCCTTTTGTATCTTTGTGCGACACAAATAGCCTTCAAACCAAAAACCCTTTCTTAACACAAACTTCACATCGAGAACCGGTTGCAGTTGCGCGGTGGACATAGTGTGCCAGAGGCAGCATTCCTTTCATGGGTGTTCAGATAATTATTTGACAAATGCTGCAATAACTATGCTATGAATATAATAAGTATTCACAAAACCAAAAACTATGTGAAGTATCTTCTTAGTCTCCACAGTTAAGTGATAAGAGAGGTTTATCATGATCAGGCAGCCTGAGAGCTGCTGTTCATAAAGCCCTGAGCCATTTTAATGCTTTATATACCAGAGAATGCCTTCGTGTTCAAAAGCGAGTTAAACTGAGTAGTATTTAGCCTTAATGTGTTCCAACGCCAGGGCGCTGACAACTGTCACAGCCCCAGGAAAGGGTTGATATTGTCAGCCATGGTTTGACACCCACTTGGCGACAGGACAAATCGGTGTCGGTTTGATTCCTGGTGCTTGGCGGAGGATTTGGCTTGAGTCTGAGCAGACCTGGCGTGTGCCAATGCTGTCGCCACGCCAACAAAGAACTGAGCTGAGAAGTCTCTACAGTAGTGAGGAAAGAAGGAGACAGAGAGAATTATTACAGTAGGAAATGGGTCATCTCATGTATTTTTCGCCTTTTTTTGATGAATGGTTCTGAAAAAAAGTCAGTGAATCATTTATAAATATGCATTAAGTATCCTTATGAAAGACATTTTTCATTAACCATCTTTCTCTTTATACTAATGGAAAAACTGCCATTTTCTATGTTCTTCTTTTTCAGTTTAATGTACTGACTGATTCTGAAAGGTTAGTAATACAATAAGAACATTTTCAGTGTATTTTTTATGTAAGTGGGCTTTAAAAGATTTAGTCATCCCTCCGACTCAACTGCTGATGTTTTATTTGATCATGTTTGCCAGTGACACTGGGTGGGTTTCAGGGAAGAGCGTGGAGTAAAACAACCTAAAAATAAAAAAGAGGAAATGTCTCAAACACAGCTGGCTTTCTGCCACTCATTTACTACACATGACACATCATTGAGTGATAAACTAAAATAAAAACAACATCAGTGGAAAAGATTTATTGCTCAGTTAACAATTATTGTAACTAGGGTTTATTGCTTTGCTCTGAGGATGGAAATTAAGTTTAATTGAAAATACGACATTTGAGTATTAATTAATGTTGTCTGCAGACATTTATCTCAACTAAAGTAACAGTGCTTGTGATTGTTTGGTAGATGATGACATGAGGAGTGATACCCCCCCCCCATCATGTCAAATGCTGATTTATGTCTACTCATCAAAAGTTGCTCCTTTTTTTGACATAATCAATCATGTCTTGTTCAGACCCTGCCGCTTAGTTTCCTGATCCCATTTAAGCTTCTGACAAAGTGTTGATTATTAATAAGGGTCTTCCCATCCTGTCTGGTTCTGACAACATTAACTGAGCAAAAACTTGTCAACACTGCCCCTCACTGTTGGCTAACAGCCAGGGTTGGTTTCAAGCTCCTCCTCAGATTCTGATTACATAATGGGATTGCACTACAGTTTCTATTGACAAATGTTTACCATTTCAAATAAGTAATATTCTGACTACATTATGTTATCTTGGTCTAATGCTTCAATATGTTAAATGTAATGAAATACGCAAAGGTTGTTTCTGAGTTTGGGGGTTTTTTGTTTTTTTTTTGCTGTGGCTGTTTTACTGAAAAAGTGGCAGAAAGTTAAAAGGAAAACTGAATCAAGCCACCAGCAGCATATGAGACTGTGGCTTTATCCTAAGTGGCATGTGGCAAATAAAGTATAGAACAGAAAGTCTCACTGCTTACTAGAACAGACTGGATTATTTGAATGTAGTGTTGAGACACAGTGCTGCTCTGTACCACATAGCACAAAAGAAATTGAGGAGCATCTACCAGATTCAAAAGCTAAAATAAATCACAGAGACAGAATGAGGCAAACAACAAATCATTGTGCTTTCATTTTATGAAGTTTAATTGGCAGTTACAATTCACAGTTGCAGTTTGATTAAAGTCTGGTTTTGCATGTGTTGTATAATTTTCCTCTTGGTACAAAATGGTAGAAGAGATTTTTTCTTGTTCTAGTAACTCAAAAAACTGTACAGTGAGACTGTTGCTATGTAAATCATGTAAGTCATGTGGAATAAGGAATCAGCTCATACAACACTGGGGTGAAAAAAATATGAAATGTTTTTCTGTGTGTGTGCGCCTTGCTCTTCATCTCTTCCTCCTCATCACCAACACTATCTGCCAACCACTTCAACTGTAATCACCCTCACAATAAACTATTCAGGAAGCTCTGAAATCTAACTCTTCTCCACACTGCCGCCCCTGCTGTTATCCCTTTAAAGAGCTCTCCCCCTCCACCAGCTCTCATCCTGCTGCCCGCCTCCCCAAAACTCTCCAGTGCAGCCAAATAACCTCTTTAAAATCATCAACATCTACTCACAGCCCTCCCCTCCCCTCACCCCCCCTTGAAAAACTTCAGCTTTTGTTCACGTTAAAATTTGAAGAGTGCTGCTTCACTTTGACCGTGATGTATCGCTGCGCTCACCCCCACAGAGCCAGCTTAATGTGCACTTAGTATGCGGGCCAGGCCTTCATTAAAATGCAAAGTGCGTTCTGGGAAAGGAAAAAAAAAGATTGCGGTAAACATGGAACTGTGATTTGCTCTCACGAGGGCCAAGCAAAATGGAGCCAGACGCTTCCTCACTTTCTCTTACTCTGTTCAGTGATGTCTCAATCGTAGAGAACTCAGCGAAGTGTCTCAAGACCTGGCCTGGAGCAATGCACAACACAACACAGCAGTATGGGGATGGCTTTTGAATTATGCAACCTGGAACAGAGAAGCATTGTTACACTTTTAACCATGGATAATCTCTCTGACTTCCCCTCTCTCCTATAGCCCCCCACACAGTGTCTCTCTCTCTATCACACGCACACGCACACGCACACGCACACGCACACGCACACGCACACGCACACGCACACGCACACGCACACGCACACACACCCAGTCATTCATCTTAGGTTGGTACTTTTACAGTGAGCCACACTCCTTCCACTGGTCCCACAGTGTTAAATATGCAGTGGCATGCTGTTGTGTTGAGTGCTCCAAGAGCAGCGGGCCTAAATGTGATGCTAATAGAAAGAGAGTGGACCATTTAGTGAACACAAAGCATTTACTTTGGTGATTTATTAAAACATATAAGCTTCATAATGGAATGTTATTCATTCAGTGTCTGTTAGCCTGAGATTCCACCTTTGACTTTCGTTCAGGGTTTTTAGCACTGTTGCCCAAAGAATCCAACTTTTGGCCGCTTTAGGAAAGTTTCTTATACAATGCATATTCATAGTGCAGAGTCAAACCAATAATGAACGCATCCCCTTAATGACAAGATGTTAGGGGGAGTCATTATCTCATCGTTTGTGCCATAAAATCCCATTGTTTTGCAAAAACTATTAAAAACACAGCAATGGGTAACACTCTTACCAGGGACATGCGCCTTTAATACCATGAACACCCACAGACTGCAGTCTAATTCGACTCAATGCCACACACACTGTCCTGCTGTCCCAGCTGAGTATTAGAGCCCCATTTTGAATTCATCAGTGACTGAAAATGTTCTCAAACAAATGCCATATTTCCTGCTGTCTGAATGACGTTCAATGGAAACTACAGCACATGGCTGTTTATTGAAATTGCTGTGCTTACCAAAAATCAAACCATATAGTTTTTTTAAGATGTTGAAGATTTAACATTTAAATGAAATGAACTTTTCTGCCATGTATTTCAAAGTGACACAGAGCAGAGCAGAAGTGAATCTATGTGAGCTGAACTCTCTTATCATGATGGAATGAACAGTGGCTGCACAACAGCTCGGCAAGATGGCATCCAAGCAACACACCAGCATGAGAGGGGATGGGTCCAACCTGGTCATTACAGCAACCATCAGGACATTTTCCAACAGTGTTGGGGGAAAGAAAAACCAGTGCCTTGACCTCACCAGAATTTAACCACAAACAATGTAACGTCTGTGGTTTGCAGAAAAGTACAAAGATAATATTAACTATTGCAACTGGTTTGCAACAGAGAAGGAAGGGAAGTTGGGTAACAAAGAAGATGGACTTGTAGGTTTAATTAAAAATAAATAAAAATTAAAAGATTAGCTTGGTCCATCAGATCAACACTAGCAAGACGCGGATGAGGTATCGGCCAACTGTAACTTATCTCTATTAGAGTCCAGCATCCGCCATTTTTACTACATGTATTCAGTCATGGTTTGTCATGACTTTGTGTAATAAAAAAAGCACAATGAAATGAAGGAAGTATTTTAACTACTTTTTAACACATCAAGCAATTAGAAACAAACAAAAAACTGAGAGAAAAAAATGAGAGAAAAATAGCAAATATCATAACAAAGATGTGTCCGATATCTGTGGAGACATCAGACTAAATTCAAGAAAGCGAGTAACAGAACGTGTTTACAGCTCTGGCTCGACGGACTGTTCTTCTGTTCTCTACTTTCTAAAAAATGTTCATTTATGAGCTCCTTTGCTTTGAATTTTATCCGAGGATGTTACTTTCTGCTATTTTTATCTACTTGGTTTATTTATTTTCCATCTTTTTTATTTGTACTTTTTAATGTATACTGTAACTTGTGAGTGTTCTTGTTAATTTATTTATCTTATTCATCAGCTTATGTACCAGGGACAGTGCACCTTTGTAAACACTGCTGTAAATACAGTCGTCTGTTAGCCTGCAGGCTATTTTTCATATGTAGTCCCTGGACAGATGTAAGAAAGCATATTATCTTTGTACATGTATTGGTTGAAATATTTAAAAACAACATCAAACCTTCCAAACAGTATCAGACCATTTTCCAGTATAATTGACAAGTGAGCAACAAACAAATAGCGCACTCAGAAATGCTCATTTTTGAAATGCTCAGCCTCCATGTTCTGCAGTGTTTCTGCTCATGTTTTCTGTATTTTTTCTGTTTTTTTTTCTTTTTCTCTGTATGTGCGGTCAGATAGGTTGTGATCTTTGCTGATGTTTTGTCCACTTTCTTAGGCTGCACTGGCATTGAGCCTTCTAGGCTACTTAATCTTTCATCACAGAAACTTCTCAACTTCTACTGACAGTGGAACCTGAAATATTATTTCTTGTTCTTTTTTTGTCTTTTAATACATGTTCACTGATAACCATTCACTAAAGAAATCAATTGCAGCTCATTAGATTCCTATAAAAACATATTAGATCGAGTGAGAAATTAGATCAAGCCAGAAATTACACAGCAGCACAGGGCTGGGGAGAGTGCGCCATGGCAACACATGAATATATATTGCAAGACAGATCAATTTGATCTATAGCAGGGCGTGATTTGATATTTGTACTGTTTTAGAGTGCTGTGATCTCTCAAAATAACAGCTGCATGCCCCCTGATGTTATTCTACACAGTACATGAACGGCATATGAAGAGTACATGTAGCCCTGAAGAAATAAGCTCAATACAGTAAATTGAAATTACAATGGGAAGTGGAATGTAAGGAAATGTGTGACAGAAAAAAAGAAATCATCACTGAGCCCTTCTGAACGCCTGCTTCCCAACAAATTCTTAAATATTGCTTTTTTTTCTCTGTCTTTCCCAACAAATCCTGTGTGACATCTCGTGTGTAGACACTATGCCTGCTCAGGCAAAATAAATTCATGCATATTTAAGAGGGATGCAAATGAGAGTGCATGATGAACAGGGCTTTTAGCTTGAAATTTAATTACAAGTGTAGTCCCCTTTGCAAATGAGTTTACTTTTCTTCTCAGTCTGTCTCTTTCTCTTTTCTTTTTGCTCTCCTTCACTTCGCATGTCCCCTGCAACCCATTATGTGGGTTCATGTCATGAATTTGAAATCTCTGGTGTGGCAGCTTGAGAAGAAAAATAATCCCGTCATTCCAAACACCCATCTCATATTTTATACAACAAAGTAGCTGTTGTTTGCAGAGAGAAAGAGACAGGGAGAGAAGAATATACAGGAACTTCAGCTTTCCACTTCTTTTGATTCTCCTGCTTTTGCTTCTAATATGTCCAAGAACTCAAAGTGGAGAGTTTTATTTCTTGACGGTGGGACTCACCTTGGCCCAGAGACAGGGAGGAAGGCCTGTCAACTGCCTCTCAACAGCCTCAATTCATTGTCTTTCCTGAGGTTGCTTACCCCCTCCCCCTTCTGTGGCCTAGTTTCTCAACAACCCTTATACAACGTGGATGCTTATTAGCACATTCTGACCAAACTAATGCAGGAAACTTGACCCCTGAGGTGAGATCAAGGACTCTTCAAAGTCCAGCAAGCGCTCCCTTTTAAAGCTCCTCTCCCCATTCTTACATCACCGACTCCATGTCTTTGTCAAGTTCTCAACCACTTCAGGGCTTTTTGCTCATAACAGTGGCTGGTGCAATGCTTGATTTCTCCTATAAAATCATTGTTTACAGGCTCGGGCCACCACAGTGCATGCACGAAATTCAATCCATTGAAAGCTCAGTCATCAGTGGTATTAATTTCATGTTAAAACAATAGAACCAGGATGCCGATTTGTCCTAAAAGTGAATGGGATCCTCATTCAGGGCCCAGTCAATTTACACTCACCGGCTACTTTATGGGATTTGATTAACATAAGAGCCTTCGGGGGACATTACAGTTCAAAGTGACCCTTAACGCTCTCCTAGGAAAGAGCTCATTTGAAATCTTATGATGCTGCATTAGGTCTTCTCAGTGCATCTTCTCCACAGTGTTAGCTTATTGAGAGGAGTCTCGTAAATATCCCTTAATTTGATTCCCTCCTGGAAAGGGCAGGGCAGCCGCTCTTTGGTCCCAGTGAAAAATCTCCCCCTTTGTCAATACTTATGTGGAGCCCTGTATGGTGCAGGAAGGAGTCTGGAAATAGGGATAGGGATGCAAAATCAATACGAAGAATGACCACAGTACGTCTAGTAGTCAAATAGCCGGACATGTTTGTGAACGGCCACCATATATGACAGCTCAGATCTATGTAGTCGCGACAAGAGTTGATTAAATTATCTATCCAGCTAAACTCTATCACTGTCATTTTATCTTACATGAAAGAAAAGGTTCCTAGGTCATTAAAAAATTATCTTATTTCTTTTTTTCCACCATGACTGAAAACATGTCTGTTGTCCTTCACACGTTCTGTGCTGTTTCTTCTTAGCCTCCATTTCTTCTTAGTCCCTTCTTCTTCCCCTTCTCTCTCTCAGATTCAAAAAAGAAAATTAAAAAATCAAAATAAAAGCTGAGACAGCAAAAGTGGTGTGTGTGATATGATTATCACTTTATTGGCAAAATTAGTAAATACTTAATTTGCAACATAAGGAAGAGATGCAGGGCTACTGGCTTGCTGGCTATAGAGTAAAGTTTAATCATGAGTCAAGACAAGCGCAACCATGTGTACGCAACTGTAATGGGCTGTTTGACAATCCAACCTTGTTCAAGGCACAATAACACAAAATAACACTTTAAAATCAACAAAATGCTTTTAACAGAACCAAAAATGCTGTCATCTTCTTCCATAAGCAAACCAACTCACCCTCTAAATACAAAATAGGCCTATGTTTAGTTGCAACAATTAGGTGTAGTTATTAGAAAGTTATTAGATAAGGAATGTACAATCAAATGAGACATTAACTGTTAAGGCAGGACACTGTAGGCAGGAACACAGTTGTGTTTGTACTGGTCGGTTTAAGATTTTGGTCTATTTTGTCTTCTATCACTCCAATGGAAACAAAACATCCAAATCTACACATTTAGATGGTGTTTGTTTTACTACCTTTAGTCTGTTTGCATCTGTGGATTTCTCCTAAATTCACTAAACAATCTAATCTGCATATTTAAACATATCTTTTTTATGGGAAATTCAACGATTTTTATGGGATACAACGATACCTCTTTTTTTAAAACCGATACGATACCGATACTTGGATCTGAGGACTCACCGACACGTTGCTTGTGTTGTGAGCAGTAGATTTTGTCTCTCCTCTCCAGAGTTTTGCTGGACATAATTTGCATTCTGCTTTGTTTTTCTCATTCACGTGATAATAGTTCCACACTGCTGACATGACTCCTCGCTGTCCACATTGCGGTCGTGCTGTAACATGAGACATTCAGACACCTAAGGTCCTCAGGAAGAGGTTTACTCAATGTTCCCATAGTCAGAAACAAACAAGGTGAAGCAGCTTTTAGTCACTACACTCCTCACGTGTCGAACAAACTTCCTGAACACCTTAAAAATGTTGAACACCACATTCCTTCAAATCAGGCCTTAAAACATTCTTATTTGC
>JAQNCA010000032.1:821720-837511 GCA_029783725.1 Acanthurus tractus
AGTCAAAGGACATATCCTGATCAAAAATAACCCCCAGATTTCTAGCGGTGGTAGTAGAGGCTGAAGTAAAATCCTCTAGAGTAGCTAGACTATGGGATAGTCTAGTGCATTGTTGTTTAGGGCCAAGTGCTATAACTTTGGTCTTATCTGAATTTAGTAATAAAAAATTATAAACTTCCTTGTATCCATGTATCCTTGAATATGCAGGTTTACACAGGCAGATCTCCTGGCAAAGCACAGGAAAAAAGTCCGGGTACAAGGGTTGTGCATGGGCATAATATTACATGTGATAATTTTTTCACATCTTACGCCCTGGGTGAGGAACTGCTCAAAAGGAACGTTACAATGTTGGGGCCAGTGAGAAAGAATAAACCAGAACTTCCCTCTGAACTTGCTGTCAAGAACAGGAAGGTAACATCTTCAATGTTTCCCTTCACTGATAAAGCAACTGTGGTCTCCTATTGCCCCAAGATGGGGAAAAATGTCCTGCTGCTCAGCACCATGCACAAAGATGCTGCCCTGATCAGCAGAGAAGACAAAAAACCACAAATGGTGCTGGACTACAATGAGACAAAGGGAGGGGTGGACAACCAGGACAAGGCCTGGTTGTCCACAAGGAGCATGCACACACTCCTTGCACATCCCGTGTAAAGTAGTGCAGACTAGATGCTTGACTGTGGGCATAAAGTACTGTTCTGTGTTCTGAACTAAATGACTGATGTTGTCATTATGATTTTCT
The DNA here is from genome assembly GCA_029783725.1 of Acanthurus tractus. NCBI lineage: Eukaryota > Metazoa > Chordata > Actinopteri > Acanthuriformes > Acanthuridae > Acanthurus > Acanthurus tractus. The sequence continues at coordinate 822,460 of JAQNCA010000032.1, forward strand.
GTTTCACAAATCTGTGAATTTTCAAACATGTAAACCCCCTCACACACACACCAAAAAACAAACAAAAAAAAACAATAAAAAAACCTCTTTTACTCTGCCACTGCCAGTCCTAAGCCCCAATAACAAAACAGGAGGGGTGAATGAGACTTTAAAGTGAAAAACCACAAATATGTTACAAAAAAAGGAGATAAAAATAAGTACATACATATGTTTATGAGAGGAAAGGGGGGTTACCAACATCAATCAATATGGTTCGTTCTGTGAGAGTCATGAATGTGCACCCCAAATTAGAAAAGATTTGGATGAAAGATTTTCCAGAGACACTAACTCTAAAACTGAAAGTTTGACCTGATGGTGGCGCTGCAGGAAACGTCATATCATCAGCAAAACCAATAAGGTTCATACTCTTGTGGTCGTTAATGTTGTTAGTAAATTTGAGAAGATTTGGATGAAAACTTTTCAAGAAATTATTTCTAATTTAAAAGTTTGGCCTGATGGTGGCGCTAGAGGACAGACCAAGGTTTCATTATCAAGGGGTTATTTATGTATTCAACAAATAAACAAGGTGCCTGACACAAAAAACTTGGTCAACAACTTTCTGTAAATCTTTTTTATTATGAGGCAAATATCCCTGGGATCAGATTGACCCCAGAGGAAAATGTGTTAGTAATATTTGGGGATAATAGGAGGGTTAAGTTTTATCCACATTTGTCAACTTCTGAAAGCAACAATCACATAGAAAATAAATGCTATTTTACATTCTTCAAAACCCCTTACACAACCGAAAAATGGGGTCGATAATTAGGGCAAATTAATTCATTCCCACGCAGCAGAATTAGCTTCACTGTGTTCTGAGCACACCAAAGGACGGCCACAAATAAACTGTGCACTAATTTAGTGACACAGGCATACAGAAAAAAAGGTTTGGTGGTAAAGTGAGCAGCAGAGACAGACTACAATTGAATTCTTCATCAGAGCTGTGGGAATCACGTGACATGACAAGGAGCCAGGGTGTCATGACATATCAGCTGTTATCAGAGATAATGGTGACTGAATCACATAAACATCCAACTCCATCAACACGCTTTAGATAAACATGAGAATGAGAATGAGCGTGTAAATCCTTAAACTTTACTGTCCTATAACACAAAGCTATTGAGTGTTTTTAACATGCTCAGTGAACATGCTTACTTTGACAGGTCCAATAATATCATGACAAAGTCAAGCACAGGTCTTGATAAATTGTACCCATCATTTAAATAAAAATTTTGGATTAGGCCAAATATTCTAAAGTAATTGTATACTTTAAATAAACAATAGACAAATAGTATAAGCCAACAAGTTGTGCCAATATCTGTCATCTGATGTTGTGCAGTATCTGTGGATTGGAAGATTTCACAGCCCAAAAGACCTCTGAATCCTGCCCACATCTTCACCTTTTGCTTGGTGAAGTGATTCACTTAGGTCTGGTATTGTATTTGCTGTCAGTTGCTACCCGAGGTTGGAGAGACAACAACTCCGGCGAGCTATAAAATACCAAATTAAGTATGGCTTTAAGTTGTTACCAGAAAACCATCATTTTTGGTAATCAAAGCTAAGTAATCTACCTCTTTTGAAGCATCATCTTTTAAAAGAAGGTAACATTTGAAAGTGGTTATGGTCATTTTTAGTGTAAATTTTACGGTGTTGATGTTCAGAGAAGCAGTTCTTTTCCTTAAGTAGTTGTTTAAACAGGCCATCTTGTGTTTTTTTTCCCGCTTGAAAACTTGTCATTGCAGGAATACAGTATACCTTATCTGTCATGACTCCAGGCTGAACACAGCGATTGGTCTCTGTGAGGAAGCAAGCTGAAAAATTAATATGGTTTTCTTCTAAGCCTTCAGGTTTCATACTAAGAATATAGACTTTGGTTGAACCATACTTTTCAAAAGCAAGTGATTGGTAGCTTTAGCATGTACAGGTACATAGCTAGTCTATAGTTAGACACACACACACAAACACACCAACACACATACAAATACACACTTTTTCACATGCAAACACACACACAGTTAGTTACTTATGCACAAAGACATCAGATGTCATTATGTACAGCAAGATAAAAAAAATAGAAACAAAATATATTTAAAACTTACATGTTGATCAGAGAAGTAAAAGAATTTATTCTAGAAATCAGCATACTCCTTTTAGAAGGTCAACAACCCAGGAATGTGACTCTATAGTCAGCAACATCAACACTTACACACGGGCATACAAACACATGCACACACACACAGACACACACATATATTTTAAACACACACAAGATATATTTAGAAACAAGACAGGAAACACAAACAAAAATACTGACAAGACAAAAAGTGTGTTGAAAGTGGTGATGGATATTACAGTTCTAGTAATTCAAACTCTGGTTGCTCTTTGCTATCAAGTTACTCTCCTGTAAAACCAACATCTTAAATTATCAACGAAATTATATAATTTAATATATATTTGATAATTGTATAATTTTTTCATTATTGTTTCATTCTTGTGCTTGTTACTGACTGTAGCTTTACATTCATGAAATGTGAGAGTGTTATTAATGCCCTTATCTAACTTTGATAAAGGAAGACAAACACAAATGTGTAGTTAACTTCTCTGACGAAGTCTGAGTCTAATAAAATGCTAGTGACAGAACAGATGTATCACTCTGTTATATCTAGTTTATGCAAAGTTACCCCCTTGGAATCAGCTTAACAATAACATGATGTCAGGGTGAAATAGATTTAACATTTGTCATGGCTGGAGTAGTGATTTAGTCTGATGATCAGATTAGAACATCTGGAGCCAAGACTTGTCATGTCATGTCACATCTCGTCACATCTCGTCACATCATGACATGTCATGTCAGGTTTCTTAGATTTGAAAGATTCTCGTTTGTCTGAAAAACTCTGAAGTTTATGTCCAGCATGTAGAGCAGAAGGTTTGTGACGTATAAAAGCATATAATCCAATCAATTAAACCTGACCTCTACAACATGAATCTATATAATGTATTCTAATTTTCACTGCGTTTATGTGTGTATGTATGTGTCTAACAGGCCTCTAAAAGTAAGAGGGCAAATAAACCATGGTGTCTGGGGTAAGTGTGCATTTCATTTCGTGTTACTGGTCCACGGGTAAATTCATTTGGACACTTTTGACCTATAAGGCAAAGAGAGGCAAGGGAAAACAAGATAAGAAAAACAGACTGACAGCAGAACATACAAAGCTGGGGAATGAAGGAGGCAGGTGATTGACTGTGATGAGACGGGGGTAGTGGTCGAGGAAGAAAAAGAATTTAAAAAAAGGAGAGTGAGACAGAAACAGAGACAGAAGGTGCAGGCAAGGAGTGAAGGCGTGTTATCCCAGTGTGAGAAACAGCTTGAAAACAAAGAAAGATGAGAAGAAAACAGGAGGTGTCTGGTAAAGACTGCTGCCCACTGGGAGTATACAGTACAACCACAGTCCCACTTTGCCAGGCCACACAGTCAGAATGGAGACCTAACAAAAGCAATGCAGGGCACAGAGCTGCTTTTAGGCATCCATGCAGCTTTGTGTTTTCCTCTCTGTGATTTTAATGGCTTTGTGAGGACTTTACAACCTCAGGGATGAATTATGATGGCAGCAATCTGACTAAAATGCTAATGGTATAAACAACAGGAGGAACAATTGAGAAAAGCAATCCCTTTAATTGATACTGCAGTGAGGCTTTGGAGTCAAATAGGGTTAAGCATCCTTGGTCTGGAGGTAGACCAAAGCCTTTGCTTCCTGAGTAAAATTTCTAGTTTTAAGTGTCTGCTGTTTTGAACCAGATATAGAGAAATGTATTACATCAAATGAGTTCTCCTATTGGAAGCTGAATCTCTCAGGACAGTGTGGGGGAGGATGTGGGGGCACATATCATACAATTGTCTCTCATTTCCCATTTTAAAACAATGATAATGTGGAACCAGCAGAAAGACGTTGAAGCCCACTGTATATAATATTTCCACATTAAAAAGCCAAGAATGACTGGACCTGTACTTTCTTTTCTTTTTGTGATATGAAACCAAATGTTTTCAACAATGTTTAAACCCAGAAAACCCATTATTTTGGTCAAGGTCATAATTTTTTCTTTGCTCACCTTGCCATAGTGACATCTGGAGCACTAGATAAGTTAAAGAGAGACAAAGGAAGTAGATGAACTTGACTAACTGTAATGTGAACAAAACTTGAATACCTCTCCGTAAACATTTCTACTTTATTCAGTTAGATACATTTCATCTAGAATAGCGATTATTCAATAATGAAGACAGCATTTCCTAATATCCTATACCTCTTGTACTTTTTTACAATTGCTTTAGCACACTAATTTTTTTTTTTATTTTTTGGATATGATACACATAAACCAAAGATTGTTTGTTCATTGAAATAAATTCACCAGTTCATAATCAAAGTAATACCATTTCAAAATGCATTTCACACATTACATTTGAGAAGACTGTCTGTTTTGTCATGATACTGCCCGAGATTCCTGGGTTGTGTCTTTGTGGTGTTTCTGTTTTCTCTCCTGTGTCCTCCTCCACTACCTTTCATGTTGCTTCCTCACTGTGTGTTTGTGTGTGTGTGTGTGTGTGTGTGTGTGTGTGTGTGAGTGTGTGTGTGTGTGTCATGCAGACGTTGCTCACTTCTTCCCACTGGAGCAGAGAAACACACCTGTGGCTAATCAATTCATCTATTCTCTGCCGTAAAGACTGCGTCTTCACACTACTTGCCAGATTGTTTTGTCCACTGTGGCATGCACTTGTTGGCCAGCACTCATTGATTTCTAGTGAATGTATCTCTTGTTCTTCCTTTTGAGTTTACCTATCGACACCACTCTCCGTTCAGGTTCCCAGTGCGTTTCTGCTCAGCCTTGTCTCCATAAGTACTCCTTCCCCGAGACTCCAGCAATCAACCTATAACCTCTCTATTCATTTTACGCTGGTGAGATTCATCCTTGTTGCCCAGATACCATACCTGCCTGCCCTCCACCATTACTACCCTCTCAACCTTCTGTGCTGCAATAAACTGTGTCAACTGCCCATCTGCCTCTGTCTCTGTATGGGGTCCTACAGAACAATCTGGCCAACATGGACCCAGCAGAGACTGAGCTTTTGTGTCAGGCTTGCTTTTCTCATGGGGCTGTAGTTGGACAGCATTAACAGACCTTACATGAAGTCATGGACATCTTCTGCAGACTCTCCATCAGCATCTCTAGATCAGGTTGCCACCAAGCTCTCTGCTTTCTCTAAACCACGCCAGCTGCAATCCCAACTCAGTCACGTAAGCCTTTCATTCCAATCCTGGCCAGTAATACAGGTGATTGAGGCTCTTGTGATCAATATCTGCACCAGTTTCTTTCAGATTTTAAACATAAATCTCAAACTAAAGCCTCCAATTAGTGAAAGATCACATTTATTATGAGTTTACATGTTGAAAAAGCCTCACAGTGGAGAATAGCCATTTTAAAATTAAATTCATCAATTTGTCACTCGCCAAGGAGATGCACTAGATTTTTGATCACTCAATGCAGGGCAAGGAATATTACTTTGTCAGAGCTCCACCTCAGAATGCTATAGACTTTAGGATCTTAGTGGCAGAAAGATGGGGGATGATGCTACACGACAGGAGTTTTTCTTCAGAAGCTGGCTGAAAACATAACAGATGACTTAGCTGCTCACATGACCCTCATTGCATTAGCCATAAGGTTATATCATCACCTTCACAAAAGATATAGGGGGAAAACTAGGTAGATGGGGGTCATTTCATGTCCACACACTACCACAGCCCCCAAGTCACTCACCTTCTTTGCCCTCTTTGTGAATGTGCCTCACCCCCGAATGTGCCTCACCCCATCTGAAATTCAAAGAAGAGTTAGAAGAGAAGAAGAGAAGAGAGGCTTTGCATTTACTGTGGTCTGCCAGGTCAGTTCATGTCGAGATGCCCACAACTACCAAAGAGCAGGCTCAAAAATGAACACCGACCTTGTAATTGTACCATTGACCTACTCCCCAGTGCCCCTCTACATAGCAGGCATCTCTTTAATTTCTCAAAGACAGAAGGAGAGACCATGGAAAATTACATCAACCTTTTTTTTAGAAAATATGGAAGAATAGGTTCAGCATGTCTGGTTGTGCCTGTTGAAGAAAAAGCTTTCAGGCAAGACCTTATTGTTTATTGATCTAACTATCAACTGTTGCAACTGCTACAACTGCAAGATGATAAATAACTGTTTGATTACATTTAAAGCATATTTCCAGAGAAACTGAGGAACAATATGCAATGTTCACACCATGAGAGTTTTAGAATAACAAGAACCAAAATAGTAACATCAAGGTTCTGAAACTGGTGTCAAAGCGATTGTTAAAAACAAGACAAACAAACAAAAAACTGTAACATTATTGAAACCTTTGACACAGGCAAGAGGCCCTCTCTAGAGTCACTGTTTTGTTCATACAAATCTACCATAGAGTCATAGAGGTGCCTTTGGGGTACACCCATTGACTGTATGAAACACTGGACAAACCCTCCGTGCCGTCACCCATTGGTTTCTGCCTGAGTGAAAGTGAAGCCTCAGAAATCTCGTCCAGGGTGCCTGCCTAAACAACCAAACAACAAATATGGGAAAAGAGGTGGGGCTAAGGCGGGGTCGAAGGACGGACACCAGACCCACTCAGCTAACAGCCCCCGGCTATGCGTCAACAGGCTGTCAATCAACAAAGGCCACGCCCTAATGTATACAAAAATTGCCGAATTTTAAGCTTAAATATAAAATAAACAAATGAGTTTAAAAAAATTCTCCCCCCTCAGAGTTTTCATGAGATGATAGAGAGGCTGTAGACAAAAACCGTTGTTTGAACCAGGCTGTAAATATGTGTATTTCTGCTCTAAAGTTGCCCATGTTAACATGGGCTTCAATGAGGATGTGCTCCCTTTTGGAGCCAGCCTCAAGCTGTCAGTCGAGGAATGGCAAGTTTTTGTACTTCCTGGTTGGCTTCAATGCAGAAGTGGAGAGTTTGCCCCTTGGGTACTCCATGGGAGAGGACCTGCTCCTGCAATGGATATTAAGGGCTCCTTTTTTTAACAATCACCAATTAAGCAGTTCTCATTTTCGGGTGATTATACACCAGCGAAAAAGTACTTGTAAATATTACATAACATTGCTGCCAAGACACCATGCAAACTCATACACACAGAACCTTTTACCATGTAGGTAGTGTTGAATGCTTGTGTTTGTCAAAGTGCAACAAAATATAGAATTACATAAAGAATTTATTCACTGTTATAGAAACAGACCACATGTTTTAGTCGTAAAATTATAATCGTAGAGTACAGAGTACACAGTGGCTATATTATGGATTAAATTGGACAGTATTTCAATTCAATTCAATTTTATTTATATAGCGTCAATTCACAACAAAGTTGTCTCAAGACACTTTACATATAGAGCATGTCAAGATCACACTCCCTTCCATTTCATCTCTGCTGCATTAGTCTTTTCCTTTCTCTAGTCACCTTCATCTTAAATAAACATTGTAAACATTTTTTTTTTGCCCATAAGTTCACTGTAATCTTTTCTGATAATAAATACTCAATGTTTCGGCTTACGCACAGTCTGTATAATTCAAAGACAAAATGCAGTGGGCTTTCACCCCATAAAGTTTTCTGATGACAGGCTTATGACTGATCCAAAAAGCATTTGTTTACCATTTATTAGTCACTATGAAAGCCATTACTTACTAATTACTTTAGATGAGCTACTATGCTCGCAGAGGATAAACACCAGTCACATAGTTTTATAAGAGAGCAAGTCAATTATTCTAAATTCTAAACCTTTGCAAAATGTGTTTATCTCTTAGTACTGTTAGTATATTGTAGTTTATTTGAAATTTAAAGGGTTTACTGCAGACTATATTTTCACTCCTAACAAACCTGTTTTGTCAGGTGTGATCTGGATCAGTTAGCATCAGTTTCACATGGCTGAATTAACTAATCTAAAGGAGCAAACACTGCAGGGTCTGATCTGTAGCAAACAAGATTTGTGTGAGTGCACCTTGTAAAGACCGCTGTAAACCAACTGTGAAAACACTCTAAAAGTGGCTCCCTGAGTTCTTAATAAAGCAGAAATGCCAGAGCAGCTAATATCTGTGGAGCCCTTACTACTCGTTTAGAGTCCCTGCAGTGAAATGTGAGGGTCTTAAAAGATGACCTACTAATGTTACTGCCTATCTCACACTGTGCTATGACCTTTTGTAATGAGCTCATATCATAAGAAGGCCTTTTAATACTTTGGACCACTCAAAGTGATTTTTTCTTTTGCCTTTTTTGTTTGCTACTCTAAAACATCCATCCTCAGCCAGAAAGCAGAAAATAAAAGGGAAGCAAAGAAAGGATGAAGGGAAGGGAAAGGAAGTTGGGCTGCTGAATGTGCAGATTCTGCCTCAGCAGCACCCCAGTCAGCTGCATCCATCACGCCCTGATGATAATGGCTGTTACAGTCCTGTACCCTCCCCACCATGCCCAAATCATCCACAAATCCCTGCACCCCCCTCTTAGCCGGCATGGCAAAGGAGACTTGACACAGAAATGAGTTGAAACTAATGACTCTAATGAGTCTCGCTGCCCCCCTGCCAATATCTGCCGTCATTACCGCTGCCCCTGCCAGTGGGTCCAAATGGCTCTGTTTTTAGCCTGGCAAATTGCCGCTCCCCCTCATTGGACAAGTACCTGAAGGGTGGAGTATCTGCCTGAGTCAGGCTGTCAACACTATATATATATATATATATATATATTGTCATTATTATTATTATTATTATTATTTGTACTAACAAAAGATATCTTTCTATGCTGTCTTGGGTTTTCCACAGTCAATATATTGCTTCCAGGTTTATGACGCTTTCTTATGTAGATGACGCCTGCAGTGAAAGATTTGTTCTTTGACAAAAGCTTTTTTCTCATACCATAACTACAGCACTTTAATGTATGTTTAGTTGTTTCTTTTTTGATATAAAGGTGGCATGTAGCTAACCTATCTAGCAACATAGTTTTTGCTAATTTTAAGTCAGTAAGTTTAATTGCCCTAATTTAAGCAGACCCGTTTAACACACCAATCAGCTAAATCAGCTAGAATATGTAAATAAGTGATATTTGGCATCTTGGTTCTGACCCTGGTACTCCCTCACAAAAACACAGTGAGTTCAACACAGCAGAGAGTGGGAAATTACCACAGTTTTAACTGCCTCCCCTGGGTGGGGGGTTGGGCCTTTGAAACAACAATAGCATAATGTTAATCTTCAAGTTCCTGCCATAATTAAAATGGCACGTTGGAATGCAGTAAGAAGAGTATTGTCATTTCACTGTGTATTTCAGTGAACTGCCTGATGTAGCTCACAGGCTCTGCTGTGCACTGTAAGTGACAGATCAGAGATAAATCATTCTATACAAGGTCTCTTTGTAACAGTCATATGGGTATGGTAGAAGGCAGTTACAAATGACCTATAAGGTGTATGTGTAGGATGAAAAGGTACCTTGGGATACATTTAGGCTGAGTCATCCTGAGAGGCCACCTAAATATATTCCCTGAGAATGTTTGATTGGCACAAGTTGAAGTGAAAATGGACAACTTTTCAAATGGAGTAACTGCACAGTTCGAGAAGTGCCTCACAGGGACAAGAAACTATGGGGGGGTTTGGGGTGGTGAAGGGGAGAGCAGAAGAAAACATGAAAAAAGGAGGTGACTTTATCTGGTTAAGTATATAACAGAGACTTGAAAACAGGTAAAAGCAGTGTGATACTTTTGCTGTTAGATCTCTCTCTCTCTCAACTCATTGCATCCTGGCACATGGCCACCCACCACAGACCCATTCTCTGATTGAGGCTTCTGCCCGTTGAAAGGAAGTTTTCCCCGCCATAATTACCAAGCGCTTGCTCATAGGGGAACTGCTGGGGCTCTGTATGCCACAGTCTGGACCTGCTCTTTACAGAAAATGTCATAAGACAACGTATGTTGTTTTGGCTCTATACAAAAATAACCTGACATGACGTCACTCTCATCAATTGACATTTATTTTTCATAATGATCAGTTAAGGCAAAAACTTGTCCACTATCAGTTAAAATATAGAAGAGCAACTCTATGATTATTTCTGTGATCACGTTTGGGGTAGAAAAATAACTGCGTATGTGCACATGACCTGTTAAATGACTCAAAGGAGACATTGTGACCTTGATGTCAGGTTGGTCACAGATTGTTCAGATGGAAAGTTTCTTAGACCATAGAATTTCTTCATTTCTTTGGCTCTGATGTTTTGGGTCATTGATTTTGATTTGGTTTCAGTGTTTAAAGCAGAAGACAAGCTAACTCAGGAGAGCAATGCCTGCCTTTCTTTGAGACCAGTTTTTGAGACCATAATTTGAGAAGAGAAACGGTAAGATGTGAGGAAGTCTGCTCTGTGTTTTCATGTGATTTTGTATCTGTGTTTTGGTTTAACTGTGTGGGACTTTGTGTGTATTTCCCTTTGTGTGAGTGGTCTGAGTGTGTTGGAGCTTCAGATAAACAGCCCAGGCCTCTGCTCCCTCCTCTTGGCAGACTCATCTCCTATTTGAATATGCCACAGTGATCTTCACCCAAAGACCATAATCCCTGCCAAACCCTCCAAGCACCGTCAGCGCTGGCACCAAGCCAGGGACCCGAGATGCCAGTGCTGGGGCCACACTGAGTGGCCCCCGCTGGTCTGCCAAGGTCAAGTGTATTTAGCTCCACTTCTCAGCTCATCGGGTGGGATGTGAGGGGTGGGGGTGAGATGCACTGGTGAAAGTAGGAGTGGAAATGGTTTTGTTGAGAGGCCTGGAGGGGAAAACAATGCAGACCTACAAAAGAGAACTAAGTCTTAATAACAGTGAAAAAGCTAGAGCACAAATTGTCTCACAATATAACAACACAAGCTGGGGTTATTGCCAGGTTTTCTGATTGTTTTTGAAAGTTATGAATATAATGCCTTTTAGGTAAAAATGTGCTGATTTTCAGCTAATTAAAAGATGTCCAACAAATAAGTACATTCTGATCAACTCTTTACCTGTCCTGTGTTTTTTTGCTGAAGCCTCTGTGGTAGCAAAACATTCCCACCATTCTTACTGTTCAGAGTTGCAGAGAAACAAAATATCACCAAGTACAGACTCAGAGGTACAGGTGATCATACCCTCGACCTTTCACCTTGCAATAGCAACAAGTTTTAAGTCTCTCAAATACGAACAGAATAAAGTCAGTGAAAGAACTTTGACCAGGCCCCTAACATATACAGTCAACTTGTACACAATGCTAGGAAAACCATTTCATGTAACTGGCTTTATGTACAAGGATGCTTTCATGTTGAAGCACAGGAGAGTCTATCAATGCAAGATTTCTCTGCAATGCATCTGAGGCTGGAATCATTCTGAAAAAAAAGAGGCCTTTCGTTTTTTTAAAAAATGCATTTGTTTTGAAAAAAATGAATGCATTTTAAAAAACTGGGTCTAGCAAAAAAAAAAAAACAGGGAAAAAAAGACAGGGTTGTCCTGCATAATACATCTATACCAAGGTCAGCTCTTTCACAACACCATGTCACGAAGCAAGATGCTGTGTCAGTTAATCACATAGGTGCTAGCACACAATGGCACGCCGTTTTTATGAAGTGCAAGCTTGTGTTGTTCCTAGATATCTTTAAGTAACTGCACTTTTTATGGTCACTCATTCTACTTGACGGATGTGACCACTTGATGAGAACAGCACATATCTTCACTGAAAGGCATAAAAACAAGGAAATTATAAGTGAGCATGTGTGTAAAGAGAAAAAAATGTTTTCAAATACCATTATCCTGATGAGTTTAGTATGCTTTTCCACAGCACTAAATGCAAACCAACAGAGTCATTTTTACTCCTGCTGTTAGTTTCCTTTCTTAAACAGAAATACTCTGTTATCATTTACTATTCTTATAATTTTATTTTTTAATTCTCTTTCAATATATCTTTCCGCAAAAGTCAGGATTTTCTGCGCAAAAGTTTCACAATAAAAGCTTTCGAATATCTTTGTTCATATTATTCTTCTACCCAAAGGAGGCCTTTTTGAAATCACAATGTCTGTTGGTGATCCTGTGGGAACAACAGTGCCAACCACTGGCATATATTCTGGAGTGTTGGACATAAAAAAAAAATCTTGCTAGAAACAGCTTTTCAAATAAAATTTGAGCTCAGTTTGAAATGTGTCTAACTGAGAAAATGGAAACAGAAGTCCCCAAGTGAAACAAAGGAATTAAATCAACATTGGACCATTAATCACCTCACAATTTACATCCAGTGTTGATGCTAAGTGGGAAAATAGGAATTAACATGTTTTTTACAGTAAACCTTTACTTTTTAACTCTAACCACAAACATCTTTACACTTGATGTTCTGGTTCAGTTACCTCATCTTAACCATAACCCAACCATATCTGAGAGAGACTGTGACATACATAGTTGGAGACAAGAAGGGAAGAAATAAAATAAAGTAACATTACCACCAGCTCTCCCTTAAGGTGATATTTACCTTGGATCATAATGATCCAACTGGGCAACGAGAACAAAATACTAATTGTATTAGACACTTCCTCTGTGAGATAAAGTTTTCTTTTTCATTTTAGACATTCACAGTGCCCTTGTCATAAATGCTAGCAAGCAGTGCACATAAGCAGCACACTAAACACTTACTATGTGTAGAAAACAACTTTTTTGCAATTGTTACAAGTAATCACCCTCTGAATTCTGTTCAGAGACTTTTGTTTAAGTAAATTAAGCAATACGCATCACATACAGTGTACCTGTCAAGAAATTCACCCTGGCATCAGCTACATTTTATGTGGTCTACAAGTAGACTGTACGATTCTTTCAAAATAATATATATATATGAAAATAAAAACAGTCCCCCAATCAAAGCAAACATTTTGCGTTTACTTTCCCACAATGCAATGCTTTGCATTTGATCCACACATTTCAGACATGTGAATTTTATTTCTATGTCAGTACACTTGTCACTTGTGAATCAAAGTGATAATGATTGAAAGCTTTCAAAGACATTTCTTTTTTTCTATCGACAATTCGTCTTGTGGAAGAAAATAAGTCAGAACCGGCTTCAGTCTGCTGTTTTTTCATTTATTCTGAGTATGTACTGTGGCTGTGACTGTTAAACTGGCATTTCAAATACAGTATTTATGTAATTATCGGGTCAGCATAAACATTGAAAGAATTATGATGTGATTTTTTTAAAATCATAAATCATTAAAAAATCATTAAAAAATCATAAATAATAAGTAAAAATGTAAGAAGGGGATGAATGCAAAGAAAAGGTGGCTGATGTTTTAATTTGTAATTTTGTTTATTCCATTTGTGACTGCAGATTTTTTTATTAAATTCTTCAGTTTTCTAAATTAGGTTTACAGGTCCATTTATATTTTTAAAAAAATAAATGTTTCACCACTAGTATTGGCCAGCTAAACATGTTTGTCTCTTACCAAAGTATAAATTTTATTAGAAATTACCTTGAAACTTCATGCAGATTTTTCTCACAGAATTAATGCATTTACAGCATTACAGCAGGCTGGATGTAGATCATCACGTAGAACTAAAAGGTAATATTTTGTATACACAGACCCAGTTGGCTTGACTGAAAAGGAAACAACTTCAGTAACAACTAGGATTCAGTATATAAAAGTCAGATTAAAAATTGCATATAAATTATGAGATGTAATGGGGCTAAAATCGCACAAATATAAACTTCTACCATCAAATTTAGCTCAATACATGTACTGTAATGGTTAGAGGCACATACTCTACTGATTCAAGGTGCTTCAGCTTCTATGAAAAGCTGTTTGTAACCTTACCCTTAGAAACATTCATTCAGTGCATGGCGCAGTGCAGCTGACATAACTGCAAAACTAATTGATCTGCAGTATTAATTTTGTCTCTATGTAAGATTCCTCATGCCATCAATGAGGAAACCTTTTCTTACTAACAAAAACACATAAAGAATGTTAATGTGAAAAAATGTTGCACGTGGGTAGTTGTTTCTTGGGAATATGAGTCTTGGGACTAAGAGTGGTAAAGTTGGCCAGTTGAGCCTCCACAGCACAGTGGTGAGTCATAGGGCTTTTTCATGCTCATGAGATTTAAAGGATCAATAACTCATTCTTTGGCCTCATGACCAAATCTGTGTACAAATTACACAGATGTAAAGATAAAATAAATAAATAAATAAAGGAATAAATAAATAAAGGAATGGTAGTCTTTTAAGTACATATATGATGTATGACATGAATGGATCATCCAGAAGACCACTGTAATATGTGTTGTTCTTATGAGGCTTTAAAGAGCTTTATTTAAAGACATTCAGCCCATGATCTCTTTGTTAAAATTACAACATCAGGGTATTTAATACTTATACATATATCGCCCTCCTCCTGCAGGAAGAAAGTCTTACTGTAATACAGAATATTTATGCGGCATGCAAACATTGTATTCTCATAATTTTTTTTGACATATAACAGAATGTTTGGAGTCTTCCAGGTAGAGGTTCGTGCAGTAGCCTGCGGCCCAGTGCCAGGCCACTGAAGGGAGCACTGGCGGGGCTCGGCCTGGTCACCGCTGCTGTTGGCGTGGACAGCGATGGCAACCTTTGGCTGACCAGATGCTGATCGCAGTGGAGAGAGGACATACCTGCTGAATGAGGGGTGCCCTGCTGAACCACGCTTACCTGTGCCTTCAACATAGGCTCGGAGAGGATGGCAAGCTGAACTACAGAAATATGATGAAAAGGCTACAGAATTTTTTTTTTGTAGAAGTCCTTTCAAGCCTTTTGACAGGAAACACTGTTCCTGCATGCTCTGTTTTTTCCACTGTACTTCAAAAAATTCTGTTTAACATTACACTTTAACCTCCTGAGACCCTGCACACTCATATGAGGACATTACATTTTTGCCTTTCTGCACCATGTTACTTTATTTTT
>JAQNCA010000032.1:843342-863458 GCA_029783725.1 Acanthurus tractus
TAGGGTTAAAAACTTAGGTCCTACTTATCCCAAATAGCGAGGAGAAATAAAAAATGCACACCAAACAAAAGCTCAGGAGGTTAAGAACCTAAAAATGTTGAAAAACACTTTAACTTTCCTTTGGGCACAACAGGCTGAACATGCCTCACTCATCGATGTCAATATGGCCCTTTGAAACATGCATGCATTTAAGCTCTAGGGCAGTGCTTCTTCAATAGTAGCCCGGGGGAACATGCACGGCGAAACTACCGTTTGCTTTTTCATTGCCGTACCAGAATAAAGTGTAATTGCACATGAGCTACAGTTGGTGGCAGTGGCGCTTTCACGCTGCTGGGTGTCTTGAGTGATCACTGTTTTCATGAGGGGTTAAAATTTATTCATTCTTGCTTTTAAAAATGAAAAATGATAAATGATGACACAAAGACACATGTAATGGATCATGTTTTGAATTAGTTGCGGAGCATGAAGCAAAAAACGAAAAGCAAGAATTGTGAATAGACTAGGCAGAGGTCAGGTTACGCCACACGCCTATATCTAGTGTGCCCTTCACTCTAATTATTAGAGCGTGCATGAAGTAATATGAACAAACACACAGGGATGAAAAGAAAGGTGGAGAGAGATAGAGATAATGAAACTAACAAAAGTCTCCAAAAAGCTAAGACGAGGAAATATGACGAGGCATATGTAGCGCTTGGCTTACTAATCCTGACTTCATCATTTTGATTAAAAAAAAAAACAAAACAGCACGATATGTTTCATTCATTTATGTTTTGTAGGCTAAAGTGCTTTATATGTTGTGCTCCTGAGGTAATGGTGCTGATCAATTTTATTTATTATTATTATTATTATTATTATTTATTTTTATTAAGTTTATTTTTCAGTATCAATTGGCTCAATTAGTTGGTTGAAAAATGAATTTTTTCATGAGAGTTTACTGTTGTTGAATTTAGGGCAAATTGATGCACTTAAAATCATTTCTGGTCCAGACTACAAAACAAGGTTAAGAAAGTTATTCTTTGTTGTAAGTGGATCTATATCTCTTTCCTTTTTCTTTTTTTTTGTTTCTTCTTAATGTTAATAAGTATACAATTTTATGCAGAGGTGTACTTATAACAGACAAATAGACCTAACAGGAGGGGGGGGGGCCTAACAGGAAACAATTGAGAAGCACTGCTCTGGTGGCAGTGCTCTTAATATGTTGTCTTTGCTTTTACTTTTTTTCGCCAAGGAATTTATTATTATTGTCGATATTTCATTGATTTTTCAAAAAGCCATCCTCTAATTTATTTAAGTTGAAGTGAGTTAACAAGCTAATATCAGCTCTAAGAGTTAAACACAGTTTGTGATTGACTGAATGGACAGAGAGCAGAGTGTGTCTCAATCGCAATGCAAGTTTTGGTCATAGACTGTTGGATAAAACATTTTGTTAATTAAAGATGCACTTTGTCATTTAACCTAAATTTTTCATCAAATAAAATAAACTTTATTTTTTAAATCAACAGACAAGAAAGAAGAAACGAGGTTGAGTGTGATAAAACTAACAAAGACGTGACATGACATTGACAAAACAAAAATATAGCATAAATGTGTCACTATTCAATACATGATGAGACAGGATTTCTTTTCTCAAGCTCCTTGCAGAAGGCTTTCTTACTTTTCATGTTCCCTTTCTGAAAAACCTACTACATTCCAGGCAGTTTTTGTTATCTTAAATAACAAAAATGTATCTCATTTAAGTAAGAATTTCATTCCATCACCATCGCTGTGTTCGAAATCCCTCACTCACTCACTCACTACTCCCAACACTCTAAGTAGTAACTTCTATACAGAGCACCACATAGAAGACTGCATAGTGCCTGACTGGCAAAGTGAAAAAGAACAATATCAGACACTACTTGGGCACTGCGCCCCGAATTAAGCTACATCAT
Source organism: Acanthurus tractus (assembly GCA_029783725.1). Lineage (NCBI taxonomy): Eukaryota > Metazoa > Chordata > Actinopteri > Acanthuriformes > Acanthuridae > Acanthurus > Acanthurus tractus. The sequence goes on from JAQNCA010000032.1 coordinate 845,271, forward strand.
TTCTGTCACAAAATTTCTGTCACAGCAGGTGGACTAACAAATACAGTGTTTTATTTATGTAAAATAATTTGAAATAATTAAATTTAGCTATTTATTATGTTATTAATAGTGATGAATCAATGCAGTAGCTGCTTTGTATTATTGGTCACAGCCCATTTTTTTCCACAAAATATGTAGCCTGCTTTGTTTTAGTAGGCTACCTAAAGTAAATTTAGCTGGCAAAACGTATACACACTTTTACTCAAGTTGGATTTGAAATGCAGGTTTTTCACATGTAATTAAGAAATAGAGAAACACATTTTTGAATATAAACATCGCATCACATTTTTTTCTCAAATCCCATGCAACATTGTGATTGGAGCACTGCACAGCTTTTAGTAAAAATAGTTTTAATATCTTTATTTACGGTGCGAACATCCATCTCAGTATTGCTGATTGAACTGCCTATAAGTTCCTGTCTTGACCCTTTACTTTGATGGTGAAATGACCTCCATCCAGACTTCCACCTCTCCAGACCCACAGTGGTCCGTCTTGTTTACATCCTCTACACTCAATGATATGTTAAAAAAATAAATAAATAATGTAATATCACAACTTATAAATAAAAAAGATAAATGCCCATCTAATGTTAGTTTTGACTTTGAGGTTCTGCTTGTGGCAATTACTGTGCAAAAGACAGCAAGAAGTTAGCCAATGTTAGTGAAAATCACTAGCCAGATAGAAACACGTCATATCCAAAAAAACCTCTTATTTCATTTATATATAGAGATATAGAAATAAAGATATAAACATAAAGGTTTACTCTCACATAAGGTGTTATATCAGGCATTTGAAAAAGCCAAATTTCACAAAAACTGGAATGAAAACTCTTTTTTTTGCATTCAGAGATCACATGATGTACAGCAAAAAGTGACAAGACATTCTAGAAAACATGATGTGGTACAAGTGGACTGCGGCAGAGACAGAGACACTTTTAAGTCTTACATGAGACAAAGAAAGTATGGTAATATTAGATTTGAAGCACAATAAAATGCCAGTATTTATAAAGATCTGGGATATTATCCTAAGAGGAGAAATCAGATTAAAAAATGTCATAACATTTCTTAGTGAAATTGTGTTTTATTGACACTCCAATATTGCTTAAATTTTGCACAAATCTGTCATAGAAACCTGACTATTCATATAATGCCTCTTAATGCCCCCTCTGGTTGTTGTAGTTAGGTCAGAAAGACTTTTTTCTACAAAGTATTTTAAAGCTTCATACACACGAAGCAATCAGCCTCTTAAATCAATGTATTTATAGAGTGTGATCTTGACATGCTCTACATGTAAAGTAAGGTGAGACAACCTTGTTGTGAATTGACGCTATATAAATAAAATTGAATTGAATTGAATTGAATTAAAGTAACTGCAACTTCTGTTTGCAGTTGTTCAGTGCAAGTTTTAACAGTGTGTCATGTGAAAAGAAAAAAGCAATGCACTCATTGAGGTTGAATTTTCAATTCACAGCCTCCTCACAGTGGATCCGCAGCACTGACATTCTGTTTGTGTTATTAGCTCAATAGAAGGAAAAAAACACTCTTTCCCCACTCTTCACTAACGAAGTGCATAACGAAGCCCTTTACTAAACACTCAAAGAAATGAGAAATTAGTTCAGTGGAAGCAGTCTCTTTCATTTGCTCCATTTTATCTCATGTTTTATACTTAAAGATGAAAGCGCTGGTGGCTGTCTTTATGAATGACACGCTGTGTTATCTGCTACCAGAGAGTCTGTATTAATTAGCAAACAACCGCCTAAACATGTTCTGGATCTGAGGGTTAAATCAAAATGCTGACAAAGAGCAGATTAGAAAATTGGCCCAGAAAGCTTTCCATGGTTGAGTTCAGCAGTGGGTGTTTCTATAAATACTCACATCACCTTCATCTTACAGAGACAGAAAAATATCCGCGGGTGTATCAGTCTGAGAGAACGCACAGATTCTAGATTCCTTGTCGCGCCTGATTTGGCTGTTGTGGAGCATGTTTGGTCCTGAGGCACTTTTGATAAGAACACACCTGAGTTTTTAGTGGATCAGGTGTGACTAATATAGCGTGTACATGTGTGTTTTGTTTCCTGTTTTTATGAGGACCAAATGTTGTCACATGGGAAAATAAAGGATATACTCAAAAGAAGCTTGCAATGCATTGGGAATTATATGAGATTTAATGAGCTTTAATGTAGTTTGCACAGTTAGCCCCTTTTAATGAGATCGCTCTGAGGAGAGCTGAGAGAAAATCGCCATCCTCTCTTGAAAAGGTATTTAAATAATTTTTGTTTTTAAGTGAGTTTATTCATCTTTAAAGCTTAAAAAATGAGAAAAAAAAGCTTGAAATGTGCATACAAGGATGCAGAAAAAAGATTTAAATAGATATGATTTAAATGTCCTCCTCCTTGTATAAAAGCTGAAGGACTGAGCTATGCTGCTTATACCTTTATTCATTATTTGTCATTGAAAAACACTGTGATCATCCGTTGGTAGTTAATTGGAGGCTCCCGGAAAGAGAGTTTTACACTTCAACCCCTGTTATAACAGCTCCATCAGAGATGCTATATTTGTAAAAGAAAGTGTGAAAGAAAGTGTACATGAATCTCGTCAGTGTACCTTTTGACTGCAGTCGACAAGGTTAAAACTCCTGCTACACCTTGCACTTTGGCCTTCAACACTTACATGTCATAATTTACCTGATTTAATGCATTCTATATAATCGTTTTGATCGTTTTATTTTCTATGATGTGAATATAAAACATTCTAACTTATATTAAGAATTTCTCTGTACTTTGATTTCATCATGTTTAATGCGATCTTATTTCTACAGTTAATGAACAATTACTGTTTTCCATTTGCAGTCATGTAATATTCTTAGTCTTATTTCTCAGTATTATTCTGAGTCCCTTAAGAGGCTCCGTATATGTAGTATTATCATCAAGTTAGTTTTATTTTTCCTCTTGCATTTAATTGAATCATTTCTATCTTAGTTTCTTAGTCAGGTTTTGTGGGGCATATTATTTCCTTGGTCAAAGCACTTTGATTAGTATATTGTTTGCAATGACACAAACAAATGAAATGTATTATTGTTGGATAAAAAATTACTGGTATCTTCTTTACTCAGCTTTTTAGATTTCTTTGCATATATAAAGTGGTATGCTTAGAATTGTACTCATTAAGAGCTCACTTTATTAGAACTTTCAATTTTAAGGCTGCACAGTAAATAAATAACCAAAATATTGATCACATTACGAAGAACACAGTGAATAAGTATTTATTAATGCAAATACAGAGAGTGTTGCAGGTCCCTGGGGATGTGTGGTTGAGACCCCAGCACATCAGTAAAATGCAAACATAATACGCCCCTGGACAGAAGAGAGATGAGGAAGTAAAATTTACAATTTTAGACCTAGTGTTTACGAAGCTGTACGAAAATATGTCTGTCTTTCTTTCTCTTATTGCTGAAGTGTTTTTAGTGCTTGTGTGTTACGGTTTGCACACATGTACACTCCGATCCTCATCCTCTGTGTCTTTATCCAAAGTGACCCTGTTACTGAATGCTTGAATGGATCATTTTCTACATGAGAGCAGTGATGGTGAATTCCCAGTCATGACAGAGTCATAGCTCAAGGCTGTTTTTCCATCAACTCACCTAAGAAGACTCATTTCAACTGACATCAACGCTAAGCAGGTCACACACTATCCTCCTAGCTCTTCTTCCCATCCTTTTACATCTCTTCCTCTTATCAGATAAGATGAAACTTTAAAATCATCTTCTTAACATCAATAAATCATTCTCATCTTCAATCTTAGACAATATTGGGTGTAAACATCCAGAGTCGGTGCTGAACAGAGTGGCAAACCAAGCTTCTGTCTTTAATTCATCTCTGCTCCTTAAAGCAAACGTAGTGATACTGCAGTAGGCACCATTTTTAAGAAAGAGCAGTAGGACTGACACCTTTGTCTGGGGCAATAGCTGCTGATGCGTGCACCGGGATCATGACCTCGACAACAGCCAGAATTAATTAAGAAAGAGCTCCAAACTTTTGCAGTGTTATAAAACATTTTATTGATGAACAGAGAAATGGAGTTTTAGTTTATGTCTGTTAATTGAAGTTCTTTTGGTAAGGCCTCTTGTTCAAGGAGATAAATGTAGATATAGGTTCTTTTATGATTTCAGTGTACGTTTATTTATATTTATATTTAATCAAGATGTGGAAACACAGTGAGAAATAGGGGTATGTAGAGGCAAACAGCTTGGCTGCTCTGTGGCAGTCCAATCTTTTGATAAAATCCTGCTACAAAACGCACAGTTCATGCCACTGCAAACCCTCACTTAATCTGATGGCTGTGTTGTAGTCATGAATAGGTGAACGATTGCAGAAACACTTGGAAGTACCTTAAATATTACATGAAATATCCTGTTTGTGCATGCTCCTTCATAATTCTTGTTTGCTCTCTGGTGAGCAGGCAAGTTAGTGCAGCACACAGCTAAATGAAGCTGTTGCCTCTTCTAATAGCAAGAAGAAAACTTTGGTGGAGGTTTTGTGTGTGTGTGTGTGTGTGCTTGTGTGAGTGCGTTTTATGTGTAGAAATAACGAGAGTAAGGCCTTGACACTTAATAAAGATCCTTTTACAGTCTTGCTTCTGGTCTTCTTTTAATGCAACTCGCCTAAGCCTTAAACGGTCCTCATTACAACACTGTCTCCTAGCAAGTCGTTCTGGAAGGGTCTGCTAATGCATGGCTGGTTTTAATGGTTTGCTTGCTAACTCCATCACTGTCCTGTAATTGAGGGAGAGTCTGTTAAGGATCTCCTCTGGAGGCCAGGCTTGTTTAAGAGACTCCTAAACGAAGAGAATCATCAGAGTTTTGATCCAGCACAAGGGAAAAATCAGCTAATCAAGGACACACTACTTGGCAAAGAGAGAAAACTACAGAAAAGATCTCTGGGCCTGATAATGGAGAAAGAAAAAAAAGGACAGGGCTAGGGCATATTATCTAGGGCATGAAAAGTTAAAGTCACATTTAGATCACAGAGATGATATAATTATGTGTGACATATTGACCTTCTTTGGAATATGATTAGAGCTTCTTTTGTTAAAATATGTCATCTTTTAATTTTTATTCATATCCCGTGATGTAGTGACCACAATCTCAAGGGTGAGATTGTAAATGAACAGCATTAGGCAAAACCCAGGCTGGGTTACCTAACCTGAGCAATTAAGTCTTCCTTTATTTGGGTTATGATGTGCATTTATCAGCAAATTGTTTTAGTGGAGTGTTGATTCGACTCAAAATGACTTTGGAAAGTGCAGTTTTGATACTGTTGAAATGTGTGCTGTCACAATGAGAGTCATTATTTAACTCAAGATGTTGTGTTCTCACTCTCACCACATCTGTCCAAGATTTACTATCCCCAGAAGAAAGGCCAAGATAACCTCCCGGGTGCTCCCTCCACAGCGGAAGGGCTGTTTGGATCCATCTTGTTCATCACCTCGCGCTTTAAACTGCTAGAAGAGGGGCGAACACAGCCAAGCCAACACCCGCCCCATCCAGAAAAGAGATGAGGTGTAGCATGGAGAGCAGGGGAAAGGTAGAGCTCCTCAGTCTGTCTCGAAACACAGCCACCAAGACCTCCAGCAGCCCTCATAGTACCGGCAGAGCCCAGTATCAGCCGTTTTGTGCTTGGAGAAAAATCAGTGTCAAGGAAGTGACTGTCTGTGGGAGGGGGTAATAAGACACCAGTGGCTGCCCCTCTCGGCCAGCGGCTGATGCGGTGGCGAGCCTGCAGAACCCTGTGATCCTTTTCCTCCCTCCTCTTTATTTACTCAGATGTTTTTTATCAAAACAAAAACTACATTTACAAAATAGATATAATTTCCCTTTTCTCCGACACCATTTTTCCTTCCTTTGTCAGAGATTTGAATGCGAGGCCCAAAAACATTTTTCAATGTCACTTTGATAAAGTTGCACCTTCCTGTTAATTCAACAGAGCATGGAGGTTAAGTTAAATAAAGCATCACCAAGCCTCTAGAGGCACCCTCGAAACAGCAGCCCCCCATGGGCCAATCTTACATTTATGGAAAATTTGCTGGTAATGAGGGATGAGTTGGGGTTTCACTGCTTTTTGACTGCTGCTCTACAGCTGGTAACATGCCCCTTTTAAAGAGGTCATCTCCTGACAGCGAAGATGGGCAGAATACAGAAACTGGGTTATTTTGCTTCAGTTCTGCAGAGTTCCTCCACCTTTTACAGGCATCGGTTGAGTCTTTTTCCACAAAGATAGAGACCTTTACTTTGCACATGTCCTATTTCCCATTGAGATGGTCATTTTCAGATCAATTAGTGATCTGTTTCTTGAACCAACGTATCACTTGCAAAACATTCTAAATGCTGACCAACAAGTTTGCTGGGACACGTTTAACCAGGAGATTTGTACCTGGCCAGGGCAGCAGGTGGGGTCAGGCCTTTGACCACAACATCATCCCGATCAAGCAACCAGCACTATGCTGGATCAGCACCTTTGCTTCTTTAACACTTTGAACCTCCATACAGGCAAAGCGTTGGTCAGAAACATTACGGAGGCCAACAACCATGCACAGAATCTTTCTCCAACCTTTGCTACCAACAGTTTAAGCAGCCTAAAACTTACCGAAACCACAGCACCATGAGATCTTAAAATGCATGACAAAATTAAAACTCAAAGCCGTGCAGGCTGTCCATCTCTCCCTCCTTTTTCCTCTGTGTGTGTGTGTGTGTGTGTGTGTGTGTCCTTAATTACAAGAGTGGAGTCAGGTATGCTGGAGTCAGGTCACCAACTGCCAGTTATCATTATCATTTGGCTCTGCTTCATATTCCCAGCTTCACTGAATAGCACAGTTGTGACACTCCATAAATGTCTGTTGAAATCAGAGAATATGTAAGTGATGCATGTCATGGTGCAACTGAACAGCATAGAACTCTATTAATTTTTAGTGTTTCAAGTGTACTCTTGTTGGCATGATGATGAAAAGACTGCATTTTATGACACTTTAACGCATTGGCTGAACTCTTATTGACCAAGTAAAGAGTTGGATTTATTTAGCCAGTTTTGGTTCACAAATGAGCATCATAAGATAATTACTCGTAGCTTATTAGTTTTATTATAATTTTTATTATTATAAGCAGCAGTAGTAGTAGTAGTATAGTTGTTGCTTATTGCTACAGTTGTTATTGTTATTTGTCTCTTGCTGTGGTTACAAATGTCTATAAGCTGAAATGATCTGACATTTGCCAGATAAGTCTATAGACTTATTTGGCAAATGTTTGGCAAATGTCTACACTTTAGAAGTCTTAACTGTCTTGTAAAACAATTGCACTATATTTCCAGCCAGCTTTATGTTGGCACTTTAATTTTGGACATTAAAAAAAAAAGTATCAGTTTTGGGTTCCATTAGGACAGCAGCAGTAATGGAATGGCTGAGACCCACTAGGAAGAAACTGTTAAGATTTCTAAGCGTTTCAAAGTTTTACAGGAGGCTCATTTCAGATCACAGTCACATAGCTGCTCACTGCCCTCACTTCTCCTTCCTCTCTCTTCATCTGGGCCTGGCTTAAATGGCATTTAAAAATCTTTAAAGCCTCTTGAGCTTAACCCCGGTACTCATCCAGTCAGGAGATGCAGGCTACACTCTGCTGCACCACCTCTGCTTATCTCACTACCTGGAGCACTCAATAGCCTTGGGTGGAGTACATCCACAATATCTTACCATGTACCTGTTTCAGGTTTGTTCTCTTTCCTTTTCTCCCTGGGATACCAGTGTCATTTATGTCCTACACAAGTAGAAGTAGTCCAAGCTTACACGAGCTGTTGTCATAAAATGCCAGCACTGCTTAGTTTTCTTCTCCACGATAAGAGCAAAGCTAACTGCCACCACACCCTACGACCGCTGACACACCTGGGCAAAAACTATGGCTCCATTCTAAGGATCTCCCTATGAAAGAGAAAAACCAATAAACTGTCCAATTTTTAAGCTGCCTGACTCTCTCGACACAGGACCCGTCCCTCACATATGTTTTGGTTAGGCCTGAATGTCCAGATCCTTTTTCCCAACCTGCGGCCCCATCCCCACCCACCTGTCTTCTGTGCTAAGGATGAAGGACGGATACCTGACACCTCGGTCTAGCGGCTGTTGGATGTGTGACATTGAGGTCTGCGGTGCTTCATGGACTGGGACTATGATGTACCCTAGTGTGCTCTTGGATTATCTGGTGGACCATTGACCGACTCAGATTGGTGCATGGTTGCGTCATTTGAGGCAGCTTTCTACTTCTGCTTATCTTTGCTCCTCCTGCAGTGTCCCCTCATCTTGTCACCCTCCTGCCTCACCCAAATCCCTCACTGGATTCCATCTGTGTCCCCGTTCACTGGAATCACTTTGCCTGGCTGCCAGGCCTCAGCCTGGCTGTTTTAATCCTAAATTCAGCCTCTTGCCTGATCATCTCACACCAGCTCCTGCCTTTAGTCTGCAGCACATCTCAGCCCCAGTTTTCCTCTGCTCATCAATTCTACTAAGCTATTTACAATATATTCAATAAAAAAAATTAACAAAACAAAACAAAATTTGAATCCTAAATTTAAACTCAACTTCTCCTTTTTTATGAATTCTGTTTCTCAAACTAGTAAACTAGTAATAGAAGTGGTCAGGATTAAGTTTAAGGACTTATGTCAACAACATTTTTAAATTAAGTGGTGTAAAGATTTGACAGACATTAATAACAATAACCTTTAAAATACACTGAATTAGCACATGGACAGTTTGCACTTAAAAATTTGGATATTCTCAGTCAAAATCATCAAGTCAAATTAGAATGTTATTGCTTATTTTCCTCTGTCTGCTCTTTTCTTTTCTGGGCTAGCTTTCAGTAGTCAGTCAACATCGCTGAGGGAAACAAGGTAGATTGATAACTTTCGATGGCCACAAATGGAATGCAAATGGCCTCTGAAATCATATTAAAGTCCCTGACGGGTGTGAGTAATGGCAAAAAACAAGTGCTTGATTTGCCTGTCAGAGTGTCACTTTCAGGCCCTTTTCAGTTCCCATATTAGCAGGGATAGATGTATATACGGAATGACAGGAAGGGTTGGAGGAACGGAAGGGAAAAAAAGAGCATAGCAAGCCATGAGGGGAAAAGGGAGAAAGTGGGAGGCAGTGGATGAAGACTGATTGATAATGAAAACCAAAATGGAGACAGCGAGAGGAGAGAAAAGAGCAGTTACAGAGGTCTAACATGTCATGTTAACAAGTGGAAGTGCGGCCAAGAAAAAAAAGACACTGCTGTTCCCGCTCAGGACTGACTTCATTAGAGTATATTTCCCTCCTTACACTTTGCAGCACGCTAACCCGAAACAGACAGCTTTTCTCCCAAACCACTCCTCCTCTCAAAGAGACAAAAACCCAGCAGAGCCTGAGATGAAATCACAGAGGAGTATAGAGGGCAAGAGGATGGAGGGAGGGTCTAATTTAGGTCAAGACTGACAAAACCTCATGAGCACTGAGTGAGGACTGGAAGAAGGACCTGGATTTAAGTTAGAGAGCTTTGTATGGCTGCTCTCATGTTCCTTGAATCACTTCTCAGTGAGCCTGAAAAGGCGGTAGTGAATCACTGCAGCTCAGTCCATTTGACTCACAAATCAAATGACAGAGGCTTTGTATGACTTTTGTAATGTTTTTCCCTTTGATAGAGATGGAGATGCTCTGCTGCCATATTCAGCCTGCAGACCAAAATCAACAACGAGAGGTGCTTCAAGACAGTGCAACATAAAAAGCCACAGACACCTAACTATTTCAACTCACTGTGCAGCATGGAATGCTGAACAAATAAGGATACAACTCATTAGAAATCAGTAACAGCTTGTTTGTCACTGCCATTTAAAATTAATTCATATGACTGTTTCTTGATCTGATAGGTCTGTTTACGTAATACCACTATGAAATACCACTGGCTTATTAATTAAGAAAAAATGATTGTGGGTCCTGAAGAGGGTCGTCATCATTTATTTATTGACCATAAATGAAAACATTCACATACACTGTGTTCATTTTTTGACCAAATGACCTCTGTTTTGTTATTGTGATAAGAGAAAATGTATGTTGGGAAATTTGTATTGGGCCAGAACACTTGGCTGCCATTTGGTATGCCAAACTATATTAACCCGAACTGGACACAATATACTTACTTTTATATTGTACTTAGTATACTAATACCTGCCTATGATATTTTTTGCCAAAAAATCTGTCTGAAAAGGCTGACACGGCTTCTCATCAAAACAAGTAACCCAACAACTTGGTCCATACAGCTTGCAGCCTTTTATTTTATGAAGCTCTCATCAATGACTAAAAAACAGCTTGACATTTACTGCTGTCTCTTACACTCTGTTTTTCTCTTCTTAGCAATGTCTTCTCTTGTATCTTTTTCATGCTGTCGCCAATAAGCAAGTCTGTTCTTGATATTATTCACATGTTCAGTCGCTCTCTGTCTGTCTTCTCCATCAACCTCCTTGCCTCCTCTTTTGTAAAGCTCTTGTTGATGAAAAAAGGCCAGTTTTAGATTGTTTATGTCCCAGCCTTTTTCTCTCATTCAATCTCTCATTTTCTCACCAAATGTAAAGGAATCATTGAGACTGACGAGACCCTCTTCAGTGCTGGGCTCACCAGCTTTGATTCTGTTGCCCCATTGGGCCCCATTTCCCACCAGCATCCTACATTAGGTCTCCCTCAGCCACTGTCATTAAAAATCTCCTCCTTGTGGTGCTTCAAAGCTCCTCTGATTTGATGTAAAAGCTGCCCAGTGCTGGGTGCAGTCAACTGGCCGTTATACCAGAGTAGCTACAGAAGCTCCAGAAACTCAGAGGCAAAAGCAGAAAGCATTTTTCTTCATGAAGTACCATCCTGTCTCACCATAATCAGTGACAGCTGTTGGTGTGTGAAAACAGATTGTCGTAGAGCGCTAAGCAGGGTTTTGTTCTTGTTTCTGGCTGCCCAGTGTGGTAACTGGGGACACAGAGTGAATGACACACATTTTCTAAAATATTTTTACCTGTTTCTTCGAAGCAAAATGTTACCTAATGTTGATTGTTACCACCCAGTTCCTAGGGGAAATAAAGGCGTCCCACCAACAGGAGTCCAGCTGGTTTTCAAGGGCCAGGAAAGCAGCGCTGCAGACATCTGAGACCACCAATCAGCAACCAGAGAGAGTGCATCTATCCATACACTTTGTAAACATAATATAGAAGTGTGGAGGAAAGGCACAGACTGGGGCCTGTACCACTGATTTAAAGAGGGACCTCAGATTAGGCATGAATCTAAAACTTATAAGAAATTATATTGACAGTATATTTGGTCCACATTTATTTATTTCAGTATACAAAGCTGCTCCTAATCTATTGAAATCCCTGCAGTCATCTAAAAAAATCCAACAGGATTCATATATTGATAAATCTATAGCCCCTGATTTATGATGTACTTCACCAGAATACACGGCCATTATTCAGCATATTGCCTTAAAACAAACCAACAAAACATCAGAAACGAAACGTAAGCAAAAACAAACAAACAAACAAAACAATAACCAAACGCATGCATGTGTAATCAGAGTACCTGCTTATAGCTCAGCACACATCAGACTGGCAGTTTGTGACTCATATCTGCCTATTTACGTGGGAAATATTGAAATGATTCAATTTAAAAATAAAACAGGGATTTATGTTTTATTCTTGAAAAGCATTACATAGCACAAACTGTTTTTTGAAATAGTGAGATATGAGTCCCCCTGCTATGCTTAAATCTTAAATCAAGGGCTTGCAAAACCCATTACCTAGTGTCTCTCTGCGTGTTGCACTAGATGTCAAAATGTAATGATGTCAGATGTATTCTTTAAAGAACTGGGGAGCAGGGTTGTCATGGCCTGTCCGCCGTTAAACCTGCCCCTCCTTCCTTCTGGGACACTTGGGTCCAGTCAACCGACCTCCTCCTGTATGTACATGTTCAGTTTGTAGTCAGTTTGTGGTGATGTGTGAGAAGTACCAACATGATGCAAGAACTTATGACAACATTCATTTTCTCAGTCTCTTTTCTTACCTATGTGTCCTGCCTTTGTCGCCTTCCCCGAGGTATTTCCAAAACAGACTCACAACCTAAAATGTCTTTCTTCACAAATAAAACTACTGGTGCCTAAATGGTCACTTGATCTTCAAGATAATTAGGAGAAACATCACAGGTCCATTTAGGGTCACAAAGCCTGTAAACCATGGTGTCAGAGGAACCTGCCAGTGCCCCTTCAGTAGATAAAACACCACCTCAGCTCTCCCAGTCCAGTTGCTACAAGAGGTGATTGATAAGGTCATGGCCTGTGGGTAAAGGGTGACTGCTGGTTGAGTTAATGCTTCTGTTTTGTGTATTTTCAGTTTAACGCTTTCAGTGCTTCTGCAGGATGTTTTAAGAACTTCTGTAGTCAACCTGTTTCATGACATTGAAAATTGCCAATCAATGCTGCAGAAAGTATGATTCGGGAATGTGGATTTGACTTGTCCAGTTCAGATCTCCTGCTTTGGCACTCTCGGCCACTTGTGTAGCACCATCTCTTCGCCAATATGAAGATGGTGTTCAGTGGTTGCCATTTTGACAATGATGACAAATCATATACATCCTGTTGAGATTCAGACGTTGCTCTCTTTCTCTTCCCCTCAGTGCTCTGGTGTTGTGTGTTGTAATAAGATTCTGTACACAAGTAAAGTAACATAAGACCAGCTTCTTGAAAATACTTTTTCAGGTAATTAATTCTGTTGGACTGCTGAGCTCGTGAAACCGAGGACTGTATCTTAAAGCAGCACTTGCAGTTAGCAAGCTTCATTAGGTTCAACTCTGGCTTTCCAGGCTTACGACAGCGGATTACTTCTCACCGTGGTACATCACACTCGTAACTTACGTTGAACAACCTAACCTGCTCTGAAGCAAGTATTTTGAGATCACCATGGATAACAACCCACCTACTGACCATTCAGATCAATCAGATCAATCAGTTGCAACATTGAATCACCACTCATGGAAGATGCTGTGGAGCTCGCAGTGCAAAACATGAGATGGTCTCTGGAGGGGCAGGGATTTTCACAGACCCACAGACCTCGTTCAAAGTTAGATTTTTATACGAGAGATATAGATTCCTCTCTGAGGGAATGATTCATCTCTGTCAGCTTCCTGAGCTGTATGTTGCAGAGACTGAATGAAGCACTAAAGCTTTGTACTTTTTGGACTTATAAAATATGGAAGCTAAGCCCAGTTACTGCTTTGAATTATGTTTTATATTTAGCATGTTTTTTTATTTGCTCTAAAGTCCATTTGACATAGCCGGGCTGCAGCAGAAAGAACAAGTGTAAAACTGTCATACATGCCGCAAGAGCACTTCTAAGCAACACATTAATTAGATGCTTTTGTGTGTCCCTCAGTCTATGTGATGTGAATGAATGAATTAATGAAAAATAGAATATATAAATGTTATATCAGATCTAGTTGTGCTCTAATGATGGTACAGTGAAAAAGATTTAGAGGCGATCTCGAGAAGAGCTTTGTGTGCCAAACATCATGCAGCAGTTAGTAAAAGTCCATTAAACAGAAAAATTCGATGTGCTGATCCCTCTCTTTTTAAACCCTGCTGCATGTTTCTATTTATTTATTTTTTTATGATCCAGCACCCATCACATGGTCATGTTAATTTTTTTAAATTATCTTGTCATTGATATTAAAAGCTGTCAGCTTTTACACATCCTGTGATTTTGCAAGCTGATCTTCCTGTGATTTTGACCTGATCTAGACTGGTGTGCTCACATGTTGTATGCATGTATCTAACATTACAGTTTACTCTTTATTTGTGAAATAGGCCACTCTGCTGCCAGTAGATTTGTCCATGTTTGCGATGGGATTGGACTGCATTTATAGTGAAGCCAGGTAATGGAAAGAGATCCTTGTTATGTTGAACACTCTTCCTAGTACAGGCTTCTATGTAGTTTTACATCCATATTCATTTGGAGGAGTGCTAAGATTTGATTTGCTAGAGAAATGTTGTTTTATGAATTTAGGTTCAGAAATGGTCATTTATTCACATTTTAATATTTTTTTTGTCTTTGCTGTGTAATTTAAGGACTGAGTGAGCATGACTTAACTCAGAGGTCCTAAAATAAACTGCTTCTTTGCCGAGCGCTGTGGAGCTGGCTTTGTTTGGGAGTGGGAAGATGTTGAGAGTCAGACATTGTGTTTTGTCTAGGTTCTCCCTGGAGCTGAGATGTCATAGAAGAAATCTACATGCTCAACACCCACTGAATATGGAAAAAAAAGTGAAAAAAGAAAGGGATTGTGTGATGAACTTATCAATAATTTCTAGAGCAGCTGGTTACCTGTAGCCATACCCATCCCTGTTTGGAGTTTTTTTTTTAAAAAATTTGTTTTTTATTGCTATGCAATGTATTTAATGTATGTGGAAGTCATGACTTCTTGAGTCATTTCTGCATATTACTCACCTTTAGTTTTTTTTTAGTCTGTACTTAATGCATTCAATATGCTGTCTTTATATGTAGAGCACATTTATTTAAAATGAGATGTGCAGTAAGAATGAAAGGGTCTTGTCTCAGCTCAGGTTTCTCCTTCATTAACTTCAGTAATGACCTGCCCTGCCCTAATGGAGTTAACCTGTGTAAGATTACTTGTCTTGTCTCTGATTAGCAACTCCTTCCCAGAGTATTTAATCTCTGAGTTTCTATTCTTCTGTATCTGTTGGTTGCAGTGCCACTGTGTGTCTAGCGTTCCAGTGTGTAAGACTCGCTGTGCATTTGAGTGTGTTTAGTCTGACAGAGCAGAGCCCCAATCAATAGTGATAACAGTAAAGAGAAATGTTTTGTCTTTACAGTGATGTTGTTAATAATCTGATAATGAGAGCCTTTCTGTACGTGATTTCAAATCATACATAGAAATCCAACACTTTTGTCCATCAAATGACATCAAGATGCATCATTTTTTAACATTTTTACTATTGCATCAAAGACCTCTGAACTTCCACTGAGTCAGTTTACAAGGTGACCCCTCTACAATCAAATTTTTGGTTATTTACTTCTTCCTACCCCAGCACATTCTACCTACAGGACAGTTTCTGTCTTGTTTGTTTTTTTCTTTTTTAGCTGCCTTCTGTAGCACTGCTGTTAACAAAAAAGAAAAATATATGTATTTGGGAAAGAGACAACCCCACTGACTGTAGGAAAAACAGTCTCTTAAAAGCTTGCAAAAGTGTTCAATCTCTCACATATAAACCTATCCCCTACTTCACTGGTAGCAACTCAAAAGCACCAAGTACTGTTTTAGTGTCTAACTGTTTATTCATAACTTATTTCTCCTGCCTCTGGAGTAAAACAGCTTTGAATGTGTTCATTCTGTTTTATCCTCATGCAGATCTGATAGCTGCATCAGAGGAAATTAAATGTTTCATGTTAAGAAACATACTAGAAATCATTGCCTGACACTAATAATTTGTCAGAATATGCTCTTAATCATAAAATAAACCTGAAGGTCAGAATGCTTGTTGGTACGCTTTCTTGACACATATTTTTTTAGTAAATCTTTTGAGATGTTGGGACTCCATCTTGCAGAAAAAACTCTAAAATGAAGAATTATCCCTAAACACACACACACACACACAAACACACCTACACACACACACACACACACACACACACACACACAAACACACAAAAAAAACACTATTTCATACATTTAACATGAAAACAGTTATGAAAATTGATATGTTGCTGAAAATGGATATTCTTCAGTAACACTAATTTACATTTTATGTAATATTAAATTGGTAGTCACATTTACTTGCTTTGGGTAATTGATTATCACAAAGAGCAGGGCATGCATAATCTGGAAGGGTTTTACTTCCCTGCAAACAGCGCATGTAAAGAACTACAGCAGTAATAACAGCTGAAGGCAGATCTATCCAAGGAGTATGAGGGATTGTGCCTGCGGTGTTTAGCATATATTATTCTTAAAATTTGACATTTCTGTCAGTCACTGTGAAATATTAACTATTACATGTGAATTAAGCAGCCTCATCATGTCATGTGTTATGCTCCAAAGACACTAAATCAATGCTAATCTGATTTAGAAACATGTAATAAAACATTACTCTTTCATTAATGTCAATAAGGGCCAAATTAGACCGGTATTTTGGGACATGCACATGGAATACTAAGCCATAAGAATGCTTTGACAAGGAGCATGCTTCTGAATTAACAGTTATAGGAGACATCTTTTATCACATAAGGTTCTTCTGAGCTATAAATGATGACTGAGAGCCTATAGGTTAGAGAAATGCCTCTGAAGCAGTAAAGAGGCTGCTGGTTTGGAACCTGGAACCAAGGATCACTGTGCTAAATCATTGTAAAAGTGCTTCTGTTTTACTCTCTCTCTCTCTCTCTCTCGCACACACACACACACACCCTGGTCCCTCTCTGGTGATAGTGGTCAGGGTTCAGTGCTCATTTCACACCCATCAAAGTGGCCTTTTTAGCAGCCTCGATATCTCACCCACCCCAGTGTCCTCTGTAATGAAATGGTGCACCACTCACTGTACTACACTTATCTGTCTTTATACACATTTTCATAGCCACAGAATAAGAGCAAAGGAAATTTATTTGGGACTGTTAGCCGGAAATCCATGCATAGATCAAAATATAAAAGCAAAGATGAAATGAAGCGTCATTACACAATTTATTTTTACTAACACTGAATCAAATATCTGTAACTTGTATGGCTTGTGGAAATGTTGATCCCACTGGGAATCAATTTTAGTCTGAAGCTCTTTGCAGTTTTTCAGCTCATCGCTTTGGTCTGAATGGTGAGTATGTCAAGCCTTGAAATATATACATGAGAATATATTGCATAATATATATAAATTGTAATTTTTTAAAAAGTTCTGTGATTTTGTTCGCTTTCTAGTTCAACTGCTGGAGGCTGACTTCACAGGAACTGTTCAAAAATCTATCTGAAAAGTAAACAAAAACACAAACAAAGCATAAATGCTCTGACTATTTGACTATTTTTTTGGTGTAAAGATGATTCTGAAACTCCCACATGTACATTGACAACTGTACATTACTGAATGCTGTAATCACTCCACTTGTACATGCTAGCACAGAAGCAATTCTTTCTGAGTGCATGTTAATGTAAGAGATGAGAGACAAATCCACAGCTCTCATTCTGATGTGAATGCTGAAATTCTTGCAGTCTGAGTTCGACAAATGAAATCTATCTTCACACGTTTGCAGACTTCTCATTGTGAAATTCATTCTTTGTTAAGGTATCCCTCTCTGCAGCTAGATCATGACACTGCCTGGTGCTGTCGGCTCATGCTGTAACTCTCTAAGGCAAAAAGAACTGTAGTCAGTCAGAGGAGAAGCTTGGTTGGTCTTTGTAACATTATTATTAACTTACATCTTAGGTGGTCATGTCAGAGGGTCAAAATATAGTTTACACTCAAAGTTGTTCAGAGTGATACATAAAACACATTACCACTCCAATATGTCCACTTGAGAGCGATGACGATGTATAAGATTTGGTCCTTTTCCTCTTCTACAGGAGCTGCTTCTAATTCAAACACATTGCCATTGTTTAAGCTACATTTTTCAAACAAATACAGTATAAGACGTGAAAAAGTTTTTTTATCTTGAAAAAATGTGTAAATATATGATCTAGACTATTAGAGAGGATATGTTAGGCCTTAAATTAATTGAGACTTAAACTATGGCAGGAAAGAGTCTGAAAAACAGTCTGTGCCAATAACACTGACAGTCTTAATTGTTAGAAGAAGTTAAAATTATTACCTCTTACCTGCCCCTACGGGCATCCCCCACCCCTCCTTCAAGCTCCCACATCTTGAATGCTGTGTCTGGAATCTGCTTGAGCCACTCTCCCAGTTTGGGGGTAAGTGATTGGAAGTGTTCCAATAACCACACTGAGAACTGTTGCCTTCACCCTCCACACCCTCCACAGTATGATTATTATTCAATTCAATTCAATTCAATTTTATTTATATAGCGTCAATTCACAACAAGGTTGTCTCAAGACACTTTACATATA
>JAQNCA010000032.1:870126-884720 GCA_029783725.1 Acanthurus tractus
ATGATTTCTTATCCCAGTTCTTGTCAGTACACATGCAGCGGCATTTTGGATCAATTGCAGACTCTTCAAAGACTTTACTATGAGGTTACTTATCCCCACATGAATCGAAGGCAGCACAAACACACAACAGAGATTACGCAACGGGTAGACTTCATGCGACAGGCATTATGGGATATAGAGCTGCTCTGACGAGCTTTGTTACACCAGGGAAAAGCCGAACACGTAATGCTACAGAATAGTATACCCTGTAACGGGAGTTGTACTGAGTGAGCATAGAGAAGAGAAACTGAAACTTATGTATCAATCTTATCACGCAAGTATTGATCAATACCAATACTACTGTTAGTATCGATACTATCAATGTTTTGAATCGATCTGCCCACCACTAGCACATACATATTGCGATGAAAATGGATGACCCACCTCCATTAACACTCGTGAAGTCCACCGTACAATATGGTACTGCTTGCTGCTATTCTCCCAGTCCTCCTCCAAATGGAGCATTCAATATATTTTTTGTATTTAGAAGTAAGTTTACTGTATCCTTACTGTCAAATGTTGAATATTTCTTTCATGCATCTAAATACAGTATCTCTTGATGAATGTCTTTGATTAGACGTAAGTATACTTTGTTTCACATGTATGGAACATTTTTTCAAGAGAGAAAATTCTTTTAAGTAAGTAACTTTAAGAAGTATTTTCATTTCATTTCTTTATTCCCTTTTGTGGTTACCTTTTTCTTAAATTATTTTTGTTGAACAAAGTTTAGTGCTAGTTCTATTTAGACATGAAGCTATTACTATAACTCTATTATTCATGATAGGACACAACCTTTCACAGACTAATGTTGCAGCTTTTTTTCACATTTTAACATTAACAAAGCAAATCATCATCAGCTCCCTATAGTTACACTTAATTCAACAGTTGAACAAGATAATAAATTTGTTATAATTCATGATTTTGTTCTGTTATCATTCATGATTCTAAATTATCACTGTCATTAATTTATCACTATCATGACTGGAAAAAACACTGAATCAAAAAGCCTTTGATTTTAAAACTCGATTGATTGAAATACTTTTAAAACTTAATATTAAATGAACACTTGCATTTAAAATTTTACTTTTGTTTTAGTAAAAACAATTATGCCAGCCCTGTTTTTACTATCAGTATTCCCTATTTTGCAGAAATGTAACAAAGTACCCCTCACTCAATTAATTTTGGGTTTTGGTTTCACACCATGCACATACCTGCCCCTTACTATATCCACACTCCTTCAAAGTGACAGGTAACACCTTGTCTGGCTTGTTTCCATCCATCACTCCATCAGTAACAAATATCTGTCTGTGCTGCCTGCTGTTTGGAGGATCTCTGTTGAACTGCTGCAGAATGTGAGTTTTGGTCAGAATCCTGAAAAAAACAACAACAACAATAGAACTGCAAACTAAAGCAATCAAAACAGATGGACCTCTGTTAATCCTCTATATTAATTTTAGCTGACAGATTAACAGTAAATAATAAAGCAATATGGGGACAAATAGAGCCTTAGATTAACCACTAACAATTTTTTTTGATTCAAATCACATATTTAAATGTTTTTGTTGTTGTTGTTGTTTTCCATTGAAATAATCCCTTATGCCTTACATTGGTCTAAATGTAACTCCTTACCTTTGACCTTGTGTATTAGGCTTAGATAGATATAATGCTCTCCTCTATCCATGAGGTTTGGGTATTAAACACATACTGTCAAGGATAGCAACTAAATTACATCGGCATTACCATGTTCAATTTTATCAACTAGTGCAATTTCTCTTTCAAAGTATGTATCTTTAGAGTTACGCCATAGAGCAAAAGAAAGAGAGAAACTATAACCCCCAGAAAACAGTCTCAACAACATTAACATCATCTTCATATAATTAATAAACTGATTTGATGTATTGTTGTCGACAATAACTGAGTTTTCTTTACACTCTTAGTTGACATTAACAGTCTCTCCAGCTGCTCCCAGGTCTTTACAGAGCTGCCTCTTTTAAAATTATATCAGTTTTGCAGCTTTATTAGTGACTTTCTTTGTGGTTTGTTTTGTTTTTACAAATTAAAATACTTTTTTATTACTGAGAAAAGAAAACTTCAAAAAAAGCACTATTTGGGTACCACTCCTGAAGGTACTCTTACCAGTGCAGTTTATAAAACTGAATGTGCAACCCCAGTTCCGCTTGCCTGAACCTTCAACTCTTTTCATTAAAAAAAGTAATTTTTTTTTTTTTAGATTTTCAGATCCAAATATTTAGTAATATTTGAAAGCTTTTGGCCTTTGCAAGTGAGCACAGAACTGCTGTTGTTGTGTACCTAGACAAACCAAGCTTGCAAAATACAGAAAAGAATCCAATCTGGTGAAACACTAGTCATATATAACCATTTACCATGAGTGTTCAATTGGCCACGAGTGTTCACTTGACGGTATAAAGGCTTTTTAAAAACCTTGGACATAGTTGTTTAAACTGATAATTCCAGGTCTGTAAGCCACTCTTGTATATCTGGAGTTTAAAGGCTATAGTTGGTGACTCATACAGCATGTAAATACTCTTTTTTGGCTGTCTAATTGTGGTTATAACACCCAGGACATTACATGGACAGACTTGAAGCCAGAAGGGGGGAATGTTTATGCAGCTGTCACTGCTGTTTGACAGTCAAACATGGTGTGTGCAGCCTAGAGTCACAAGTTGCATCCCCACTGGGGATCCAAGCTAACACCAGCATACTATTTTTCAAACGCACTCTGTCCTGTGGGCCAAGAGGACCTTCATTCCTGTAGCTCTGACTGGACATTGGACCACCAAACTGTTTGCAAGAAGACTTCTGAAGAGCCAATGAGCAGGGGTTGGGGGGGCGTCAGAGCCAACACAGCAGAGCTAATGTGGCTTGTTTTGATAGAACAGAGGCCAAAGGGCCATGTTATGGCTAACAAGAGTGTGTGTGTCTGTGCCTGTTCATGTGTGTACTCTTGCAGGCACAAGCCACCATTGTGAGGGCTTGTTTGCAGTCTGTGTATCCATACGGCAGGGAGAAGGAAACAGACACTTGCCCCGTATCCAAGCTGTCTGTCCTCCCCAGCCAAGAGAGAAAAACAGAGACACAGGGGCAGCTTTAGTTTGTGTGCACAAACTGTTAGAAAACACTGAGACAGTAGACAGAAAGTTCTTCAAAGTAACCCACTGGCATTTTATGAAAACTGTAGATGTAAAATCAGACTGATGAAGAAGTAAAACTGTGCTGTGAAGAATCATTTTAACCTTGTGATATACAAGTATATTAGGCTGAACACTTGCATTGTGCACATGCTTGCTTTTATACTTCATGTGTTCCTATAGGATTAAAAAACATGTGTAAAATGCACCAGTGGTGACAAAATATGTTAGATTTCCTGAGAAATGTTGCAGCATCGTTGTTGTGATTTATTCAGTTTCTGTACCTGTCCCCATCACATTCTGATACACTGCCCCAACTATGAATGACTTGAAGTACTCTTTACAGAAACAAATGTTAATTTCTAAGAATGAACATAACCAACATTTAAGTATTGCAGATAAGTAAGTGAATCTAAATTTGCCATAATTGGGAAGATTAAGATTACATCAAGTTCAGCAGACCTTGACATGATCACTGCCACCGGCATCTCCTGAAGACTTGGCCATACCAGCCAGGACAAATCTTGCCTCAAGTTGTGTGATGGCCCAAGTGGGAGAGCGGAGATTAGACCTAAAGCAGATCCTTTAACCAGCCTAGTTCTGGCTTGTGTCCTCAAACAGGGAGAAAAAACCAAACAAACAGATGAAATGAGAGTGCACAGATTGGCTCGTGTTCAGAGATGCTGCCACTCAGGAGAACCACAAAAACCTTTAGGAATCACATCAATAATGACATCTTACATTGGCAAATATACTGATAATGTGATCACCAAAATAATGACATTATTTCCAAACCAGGAGGCCTGGATGAATGAGGGGATGAGGGCTCTATTCAGACTCAAACTACCTGCCAAACGCAGCAAGAGCGAGACTTAAAGCTGGTATTAAGGAGGTGAGGCTAAGACATCAGCATGGACTAGAGAGACCTAAACACTCACATCACCAGAGATATCTGGCAAGGGATTCAGAAAATTACAGGCTACTCCCATCATGTGTGAGGCGACATTGGCAGAGAAGCTTAACTTATTATTTGCATGCTTTGATCTTCTCAACAAGGAGTCTGTAAAGTTTACTCTGCCTGCAGAGGAGCAGCAACTGTCAGTAACTACGTAGGATGAAAGAACAATTCTGTTGGGAGTGAACATGAGTAAAGCTTGTGATGATCCCTCTGGTGTTACTTACACCATGTACCAATCACTGTCAATGGTTTCTAACTGCTCGGCCTTTGATGTAAATACAAATCCCAGGTGTGTGTAAAAACTGTCAATATAATTTTCAGGCTAACTAAAAACAAAACTCTTGAAGTTGTCTTGAAGTGGAAGTCAAAGTTTTCTTAAGCTTTGTGCACAGCCAGTGGCCAGCTAAACTAGCATAACCTGAACCACAGACCACATGCTGACAATACATGCTTGTGATTTTCACCAGCGAGAGGTCTGTCAAAATGGGGCGATGTGGCTTATGATTATAAAAAAAGTGCTATAAAAAAAGTGCTGTAGCAAAGTTACAGCAACTTTGCTACACAGTCAAATATGAAAGTGTCACAAGACAAGACACACACCTCAGCAAGCCAGCTGATATCCCTTACGAGTCCAACAACAGGCCCGTCTTGTGAAGCTCTCATCAGTGACTGAAGCATTTCAATTTCTGTTGCTCAAACACACCTTTTCTCCTCTTACCTTTTTCCATCATATCCTCTTCTGTATGTTCACCTTTGTTTGGGTGTCCCCAATAACAAAATCCACCCTGACTCTGACATTTCCCATTCCAGCCCCTTGCACAGTCAATCTCTGAAGCCCTACCTCATGATGTCAAATGAGGCTGATGAATCCATTTGCCTTGCCAGGCTCATCGGCCCCAGACATTTACAATCTTCTCCTCTTGGAGGTCCACAGCTTCTATGATATGGTTTAGAAACAACCTGGTGTTCTTTATAGTCAGCTAGCCACAAGCCAACAGATCTAACAGAGATAACAGAGATAACTGACCAATAACAGGTTACTTCTGGATACTTTGAAGCTCACAGAGAACAGAGAACAGTCTCACCTCAGCTGAATTGTGCCAGTGCAGTACAACCCTAATGAACTGGATTATGAAATTACTCTTTACTTATTAGTTTTGGACATTTATATTTTATCCTGTGACACAAATGTTAAAAGTCAGTTACAATCAAATCATTTAAACGTGTTTAAAATAGCAAGAATGAGAATGACAGGGGAGCTACTTGGTCAGAAGGAAAATGATTGAATCCTTAAACACGACTGTCAACAACAACTAAACCAGAGTGGAAGACAGACCATTCTGGTCTGATCGGTTTTGACAGCCAGGGGTGACATTGGGCCAGAGCTGAGCCGTGCCTCCTGATGCTTGAATCACACCTTCAGAGCTCAGCTCCATCTTATCATTCTTATCCAGGGCTGAACACTCTAAGATGATGAATATAGTCAGTGGAAGATATTTACAATTTAGTTCAAACTCTATTATTTGCTTTTTGAAGTCACTGCAGCTAACCGGCCATGAGCCGTACATAGATACTCTGTTTGCTGAAAAGACAGGGGGTATGCTAGCACTTCCACATTGAATAGAAATATTTTTCATGGGCCTTTGACAGATTAAATGTCCAGGTTCCAGTGTTGTTTGTGTGCACATGTGTTGTGTTTACAAACACCTACAAATTCATTCTTGTTTGTGTTTGCTGCTGTTCTAGTGAATTTGAAAGCTAAGCTAGTCAAGCTAAATTAGTTTAGGAAAAGACATTTAAAAGAGCCTCAGTAATGGTGCAAAAGCCACTTAAATGGATAATAAATGAATGAAACACACTACTCATAAACTGTATAGTACTGATTTTTAATTGACACATAATGTGTGTATGTATGTAATTTACAGATTAACTCTAACAGTTACAATATAATTTAGCTTAGCTCTGCCTTCAAAATAAGGGTGGATCATAATTGATGGGGAGGCATGGCAGTGTAGTGGTCAGCACTGTCGCCTCACAGCAAGAAAGTCCTGGGTTTGTTTTCCTGCTGGAACAGGCCTTTCTGTGTGGAGTTTTCATGCTCTCCCTGTATCTGCATGGGTTACCTGTGGGGGCTCCACGTTTCCTCCACTACCAAAAACATTTGAACGGGGGGGGGGGATGGGTGTTGCAGTGCAGCCACAGCCTGTTGCCTGGATTTTCCCCAAAGTGGTTAATAAGGCAAATGTTATTATTATTGCTATTAATGCGTTTGTGTGTGTTTCTTCACTGATTCACATAGTTTTCCTTCTAGATAGAAATAAACTTCCCACTTGAATGTAATAACGCTTTAAAGTTTATTTGCCTAAATGCTGATATAGAATAATTGAAAAATCTGTTTTCTTTTTCAAGAATCCACATAATCCACTCTTTACATTAAGAACAATGTAAATAATACTAAAAAAAGCATATATCACTTTTAAAAAAAAAGGGTTTTCTACCCTCATTTTTTTTCTATTTATTGTGTGTGCATGCCAGACAACAGAAAAGGGACAGGTTAAGTACATGTAGAGCATGTGAAACTAAATTATTAATATATTGGCATAGACTGAGTTTGTCTAATCACTAAGGATTTAATATTTTCAATCAGTCCTCAATATTTTTACAATGTGGGTGTTCTTACATGTAGATTCTTTCACAGCAGTTTGTCATTCAGTGTAGAGGGTGGAGGGTTAAGAGATCTGGGTGAAGAAAAAACTGATAAAGGCAATGTAACACACACGCACACACACACAGTAGCAGACATCTTTGTCATTCACTGGCACTCAGCGTCAGGCTGTTCTTGTGTAGTGACAAGATGTCAGCCTCCTCGATGCATACACAATGCCAGGAGTGGAGATAATAACATCCCTGTATCTCTTTCTCACTGAGGCATCGATTGAGATGTGTGTGTGTGTGTGTGTGTTTACAAAATGTGTGTGCTATGTGTGTTTATTCACCTGTGCCTTTCAGGCTCTTCAGGCCCTCTCAGCCTCCAGATGGATCAGGAGTACCCCTCAAGTTCAGCCCCAGGTCCAGATTGGCCTCTGTGGAGAAGCAGAGCCTTGGGGTCCGTTTGCATGCTCACCCCCATCTTTCTGCCCCCGCCCTGAGTGGTACTGAATGGCATGCAGGCTTTTGTGTCCCTCTGTCTTCTGTCTACTTACTCATTTAAAAACAAATCTATAGAAACCAATACCTGCATAGACACAAAGCAACACATTCAAACATGTCAGCCACAACATTCTGGTTTTCAAAATGTGTAGTGATTGTAGTGTAAATGTAGTCAATCTGCCATTGTTTCTGCAAGCGAATAACATTGAAAATTTGAACATAAATTAAAATAATTGGATGAAAACATGGATAACCAAATTCCTCATAGATAATTGATATGTGTCGAGACAATCAGCGATTTCTCATTTCTGGCCCAAATAAGGTCTTTTAGAGAACATGATGAAAAAGACTGAATTAATTCACAATGTGCAATAATTACTCCCAACTACAAACGTGATTAGAAAAATGAATATTTATAAACAAGTGGCAACATGTCATTTATAGAATCTCTCACCCTTTCCCTCTCCTAATTGACTATAAGTTTCTGCAATCTGTTCTTGTTCAGTAATGCCTTTTTCATGCTAAATATAAATATGAATATTTACGCTACAGTAACTCACCAGCTTCCCGTCTGAGTCCCTGCGGTGCTCACACGCTACTGTTGGTCGCCTTCCATGTCGCTACGGCTGATTATCTGGTTCACTGAGGGCAAGGCAAGGACAAGCAAACATACGGCAACTTTCAGTCTTAGATTCTGGAGCATCCTGGCTTCCTGCCATTCCGCAGATTATCATATTGTTTCCTTCCCCCCAGTCCTCCAAAGATCTGCTTTTAATACTTCCTCTGTCATCAGTGTAGCCTTTGATGCAACACTGATGAGTAAATTCAAAGAGACGTTGGCTGAGAGCGCCAAAACCTTGAGAAGAATCCAAAAAGGAGAAGATAAATCATCCTTCACCTTACAAAGTATTCTTATTGCCTTTGTACAAAGTTCCCTATGTGGAACAATCTTGTCATCTTGCTTTGCTGCTTCCAAGAGCCAAAAGTCAGAGTATTCAGGCAAATTAATAGGGCAGGTATTAATGCTATTTTCTCAAAAATAGTAGTGTAATTGATACTTGGTCTCACATGAAGCATTTGAATAATATTTGTAAGACAAACAAGATAAAAGTTTAAAAGATTCTCCGCTTTGTGTTATCTTGCGAACCCAAGATCATTGAAAGCTTTTTAGAACCAGGTTTCATAACTTACCACAAAGCCACTGTACCAGTTCACATTTACTACTTAGAAACAACGTAAAGTGAAACTGAACTCTTTGAACTCAAGTGGATCATTTTGCATCAAAATTCCTGTTTCTCACAACATGAAAGGCATTATGGGAACCTTGCTAATTTCATTAGAATTATCTACATATAAATGTTAAGATCAAGGTTCCACCCAGCACCAGGTGTGTTTTCATGTCAGGGGATTGGGCCACCGACATCACTGCTGCAATGGTTTTAGTAACAGAGATGTAGGAGAGCTGCGGTGACTAACCCTAATCCCACTGGGATTAGCTAGAATGTTGGTTGGTAGTTGGTAGATTCCTTTATGTGAAATGTTACGCCAACATGCTAAACCTGGCTTCTCAGCATGCTCTTAGGTTGCCCATTGTGTTTTAGCTGCAGGGGAGGCTGAGACGTTTAATTACCTTTTCCATGGCACCACTGCCAAACACCAGCTTACAGTGAAGCAGAGGCTACTCACACAGTGAAAAAACAGAAGTTTAAAGAATATAATGATACATCAAGATGTATTCATTAAAGGTGCATCAAGATGAATTGGCATTCGGTAATCAAGCCCTCTGAATTGTTTTCAAATTAAGATGTGAGGTAACTGATTATCCCACCCCTTCTCCCCAATGCACTTACAGAATCCGCCTTTGTTTAGTGAACAAAGATTACAACACGTATTCAGTATTTATTGGTCATGTCGTTTGTCTCACATACAATTAAAAGGCTGCTCTGGGCATATAGAGCTAGGGTTATAACATCTTCATCTTCATTCCTAACATGCTGGGAGTAATCATGCTGGTTGTTGGTCAGCTAGGGTTGGTTTAAGTACGAACCACTGGAAGAGTCTGCTCATCAGTGGTAATCAGCATTGTGAGGACACCAGATGAAGTATTGCTGCATGTTTTATTTTATTTTTATAAGCCACAAATTTCCACGAAGTAGTGAGGACATTGTGCACCTCCCCACTGACAATGGTTAGTCCACTTGTGGGCTCCACACGCAGCAACATTTTATGTCCTGGCAACCCAGTGTTCATATGGTTTATCTAATTCTCAATCAACGACAGTTTAAATGTCCAATATTGAACAAAGCATTAGTTCAGCCAGAGCACTGAAGACATCCTTGCATTAGCTGTGACAGAAGTATCAGTCATGCTTCACTATCACAGGTTCATTCATGAGCAGGTTCACTATAAACTCACTTAGTAAAATCCACTTGCATGCTGGTGTACAGCACTGCAAGTGTAACTAACATTTCTTAATGATGACTGTTTTATTTAAAATACACATCTCCAACCAATTATAACCTGGTACTCTCGTCTATGTTACAAAGTTTCTGTTCACATGCTAATAGCTAACCCTTACCTTAAACAAGCAAATTATATGCAAAATAAAAAAAAGAGGAAGAAATGGTATGAGCTAGAAAGAGCTTGCAGAGCAAGAATGCGGAGTGTATAGCTGACAAGGGGATAACGCGTCGATGAACTTGTAGTAGATGACACAGTCCAAGAATGTGTGCTATTTCTATTCCTTATTAACACATCAACAGAAACGGGCACTGCTTCTGTCCGAGTAGAGCAGTTGAATAGTCATATAAAGATGTCAAGGCAAATCCTACTCTGTTTATGATCATCCCACCATTGAATATTTGCATGCCTTCATCTATCTCCCAATTTAACTTGTCATTGGAGTTTCTGCACGGAGGAGAAATACTGCTCAAAGTGAATTGCATAAGTATGATGGCAAATAAAGAGATCTGTGTGTGTGTGTGTGTGGTGGAGGTGGATGGGTGCTGCAGGTAGGGGATGACTCTCCTTTAACCATGTTGCTTTTGTTAAACTCTCTTCACGCTCCATGTGGTACTGGGCACTGAGGTAATTTCACACCTGACCGGCCTTTCGCTGGTTCCACCAACCGGTGCAAGGCACCCTGGCGGGGTTGCCATGGAAACAAGATGGAAGCTATTGCCAGTGTCAGTCCGTTAAGTGACTGTTTAACATGGAGCGGAGCACACAGTGTCTCATCTGTTGATGCTTTTGACTCCCTGGGCTGTTGGAAAATATGTCATTATCACAGGTGTTCGTACAGGCAGCGCGGTGCTCCAGTATTTTATTATCTGCAGGCTGAGTCACAGCGAGGTCACGTGTAAAAGGATTTATGTACGCGGTGAGGACGTGATTGAGTGTGGTTGGGACAGAGCAGAGGCATGCCCACACTAATCCTTCTGCCTTATACAAAGCAGCAGCAGAGCTATGTACTTACACTTCAAGTAATCAGTAAAGTCAACAGGAGTACTTGTATTCAAAAACAAACCTAAAGCAGAATAATGAAAGTAAAGCTATATTATCTGCATATAGGACATTGGGCTGACTGCAGCTCAGGAGGAAGAGCAGGCCTCCCCTGGACCCTGTGATGCTCACACTGAAAGAGCGAGCGCCTTGCATAGCAGCCCTGTCAATCAATACGTGAGTGTGTGTGTGTTGATGGATGAATGAAAGGCCAATTAGAAACAACTCTGTCTGTTCATATGAGTGCAGCCTATTTACAACAACCATCATGTCAGCAAATGCACTTACATTGAGATTAAAAAGAACAGACCATTCAAAAAATGTCAACAAATTATTTTAGACTCATATGTCACTGGCGTATGTGTGTGTGTCTGTCCAATATTTTAAAGGAAAGTGCTATAAAAAATTAATAACTTTTTTTTTGCATGTCAGACTTACATGGCATTTACTCTGAACGTCATTGTCCTCAGATGTGGCAGGACATCTTAGTTATTTTGTGTTTCCCTGTCTGTATCTGCAGTGCCATTGTCAGGCTAAATTTCTCACTTGTACTAAGACATTAAAAAATGTGCACATGCAATTGCCTGAGCACATTAATGCTCCCCAGAGAGGAGTGTCCTCTTTATGCACTTGATGAGCTTTCATGTTGAGCTTCTCTTTTTGACACGCAAGATACACAGATAGTCAGAAACCATAACTCCATTTTCTGCAGCTCATGGAAATGGGTCAAACCTGGGAATGTGCTGTTATTGCTGTACGTATGAGCACACTCACCATTACGGTTATGCCCTCATTGCAGATCAGACAAGGAACTTTTATCACTGATGAAAATGAATTTTATAAGATAAAACACTGAAAAAGTAACTAACACAAGTATTTAACATGAACTACATTTTAAGTTACTTCTTTTTTTAATTTATAGGATTAGCCAATTTGATTTTAATTGTCTTATAGCTTTTAACTCAACTGAGAAGCTGTGTAAGATCTTAATTTCACCCTCTCAGACTGTCCTCTGTGGAAAAATGTCAACATTTGTTCAAAGGCTAAAAACAGTCTGTGCAGACTTTGACTGGTTGTTAGGCTGATTAACTGAGGCTTTAAGAATGAGCTGCAGTGCTGCTCCTGTTGCTTCTTGGTGCGACTCGGCTGCCGCTGGGCTGCGACGTGGCAGCTGTGGTGTGCTGTGGTTCTGGCCTAGCTGTGCCAGCTCTTGGATTTTTTTATATTTATTGTTAATATTAATTTGTTTCCAACTTATTATCTTGTCACCACGTTGCTCGTAGAATCTTATGACCTTCACTTTTTCAGTCCTGCCTGCTATGAAATGACATCTTTCCATTCTTTTTCTGTTTTGAAGGTTCTAAACTGTACTGTCTCTACTTCATGAGGCAAACCTGTCACCCTAAATGTTTAAAAGGAGCAAGGTTCTCTGTTTTAATCAGCACTATGAGGTGGTCTTCCTTTTCTTTCCAACATCTTTACTCAACTTTATTCTTTCGACCCCCTGTGTTCACTAAAGGAGGGACTAAACGTGCTTATAGCTGCTAACAAGGATATTTAAGACAAAAAAAGCAATACAAAACACCTAAACAAAACAAACACAAAAAACTTTTAGACTTGGAAAATGACACTATTGAGTAGCCTGAAGACAAACTCTGCCAGTGACAGTTTTCTTTTCCCTTTCATATCTCCCGCAATAAGTTAAGGTAATGTGTTGATGATAAGTATTTACAAGACAGTTAAATCATTCAATAGGCTTAAAAAATCCTGGATTTATAAGAGTGATTGCCCCGTTTCTGAGAAAAAACAATTACCTTTCAACACTGGGATAAGGAAGCTCGCAGCGTAACAAGGATAAGGCTGAAAGATGACATCAAGGAGGAAAAGCAGAAACAAAAGAGAGAGACTTCAACACCAAAGACACATTGTGGGCAATCCAGATCATTGAAGGCAACAAAATCAGTAGCACATTCATCAAGTGTGAGGCTACATCGCTACATGAGTGTAACACATATTGATCTTCATAGCGTCAATCAGTCCCTTCCATGAAACTGGTTACCAGACTTCTTTGGACTTCCAGACCAGAGATCTGAATGATTTACTGAATGATTATTAATTATTCAACCTCAGCTGTCTAATGTAAGTTGGGAATCAGGGTTTGTCATGCTTTAACTTATCTTGGTACAGCATCATATTTAGCAGCCCTCATAAAATGTATGGCATCACTGCCTCTGCGAACTCTCCTGACTGTTAGCTAACAATGTAGGTTTTTCCACTTAATACCAGGTTGCTGAGCAAAGTGGTCTCCTGCACATTGGTTTGTGATGCAATGTTAACAGGTGTGAGGAGGTTTACAGTGCATCAGGGGGAAAAATACTAATTAGAAGAATAATGTCCAATCATTGTTACATAATGACACCAACCGCTGAAATTTGCTTTGAAAATCTGAAAGCTCGCCAGCTGCAGAGTCTGATACTGGTCTTTAGAAGAAGAAGAGTTTTTTGAAGCCGAGAAAAAAAAGCTATTTTTTTTAATTTCTCTCTCTCTCACACTCCCTTCTGCGTTTCAGTCTGTGAATTTTACAAACAACAAACAAATCACCCCCCCCCTTATAAACAATAAGAATGTAGTGATCCATTTTCCAAGTTTGTTTGAACTAAACTGTTTTTCTCTTGGTTAATGACTCGAACTAGTTTAAAAATAATAACAGGTCACCCTTTATTAGTTTATTTTTCCCCCTTGTGTATTCAGAAGATTAGGATTAAATTTTTAATCAATGGATAACTTTGTGCAGTAACTCTCATTTTTTCTTTATCTGTGAGAGCAGGAAATGGTGAACAAAAAAAAAATCTGATCTTTTCCTATATATTTTTTATTGTTGCTGTTGCTTTCAATCCAATACTCAGACACTGTTTTTTGTTTTTTGAATGCAAATTTTAGGCCACGGAAGGGCAAAGTGCAAAACTTCTTCACACAAAAGAGAAGTTTGCCTTCAGGGTCTCAATTGCAGCAACGACAAAGGAAAAGAATAGATTTGGTGGAAAAAAATGCTTTTTTTGCTTTGTTTTGTTTTTTGTTTTTTTAGGAGAAAAACTTTTCTTTGTCTTCTTTTAAATGGTAAATAATCTCAACAATTTAAATTAGAATTATGAAATGGATCTCCAGATGTTTTACTTTTTTTATTTCGGGGCCATAGACTCATTAGACATTGATTTTTTTTTTAACTCCAAAGATTTGAATTGGAAATAGTAGCTTCTTATTGCAGAGATAGAAAACCACCTCTTAGTTCTGAAAAATGGCTTAAATTACAAGGATGTTGCATTAAAATCATTTGGAATCCTTTGTGTTGTTTACATCTCTTCTATTCATCTGATAACAGTAGAAAATGAACTAATACGTTACACAATGGCAATAGGAAAAGCTGCTGTTGCATTCAGTGACACTTCACTGACACTAGTGGAAAAAAATTACCTCACATGTAACTCAAACCAACAATAAATGTATTCACCTACATACATTGTAGTTGATATGTTGTCAGTTTTTTGAAGGACACTGCAGAGATGAGGTGGCACAGGCATGGACGAATGTAATGCAATACTTGTAGAGGCTGTAAATGCCATTTCTGTAACAGAGAAAACAAATCCACTATGTAGGGGAGTGAAAAAAATTAAAACATCATGTGAAAACTGTCATGTCAAGCATGAACATCTCATGCTTATGAGAAGAGTCAAAAAAGCAAGTCAACTGGACTGTGTTAGGTTTGTTGGGAAGACGTTTCACTTCTCATCCAAGAAGCT
>JAQNCA010000032.1:886476-904786 GCA_029783725.1 Acanthurus tractus
GAACTTGATGTTGTTGTCCACTGTGTTGATGTGGCCTGTGAAGGCCTCGACTTCGTCTGTCTGGATTTTAACCCACGTGTCATCAACATATCTACAATGGCCCTCAGTGAGTATCTGACAGTGTTGCTCCAGAACAAGAAAGGCTCTGCTCGAAAGATGAGTGCTCTCTTGCCAAACATGCAAAGAGGCCAACTCCAAGAGTCAATGCATTGTCACTTATGGATAATTTTTGCACAGTTTGTATAGAACCTCGTAGTCATGCAGTGTGAAAGAGAACAGAGAGAGAGAGTTTTTCTGAGATTGCACTGTGACCATTCATTTTGTACACTGAATGAAACAGTGAATGGGGGAAGAAACTGTTCCTGAGTCTGGTGGTCCACGTTTTTAATGGCCTGTGGTGCCTGTCTGAGGGTGAGATGGGTCTTTAACTATGTTTTGGACTTTGTAAAGGCAGCGGATGTTTTCAGTGTCTTGGAGAGAGGAAACAGGGCAGTCCGTGGTTTTTGGGCTGTGTTTTTGACCCTCTGTAAAGCTTTTTTTCAGCTGCTGAGCAGCCAGCATACCACACTGTGAGGCAGTGTGCTATGGCACTCTATTGTTGAGCAGTAGAGGGTCACCAGCTGCTTTTTCTTCAGCATATTTTTTTTCTCAAGACTTTTAGGAAGTGCCTTTTTTGATAGCTGATATGTTGGTTGACCATGAGAGATTGTCTGGGTTGTGGGTTTCCAGGAATTTTAAGCTATGAACTTTTTTCACACAGTCACATTGATGAAGTTGGGAGGAGGGTCTCCTTTGCACCACCTCTGCAATGAGTTCTCTTTTTTTGGTGTTCAGTATCTAGTGTCTGGAGGCAGGTGTGGTTAGGTTTTGCCAGTTTGCTGATCAGAATATCTGGGATGAGACTCGTCCTCATTTATGCTGCTGCATCTGATCACATCTCCAAAAGAGCATATATGCACTATGTTGATAGGTAGAGCAGGAGATGTTCTGTGAAAAGTCCTGAAGCCCTTAAGAGCTTCAAATTCATAAGCAAAGTGGAAAACGTAAAAATCACAGTGTGAGTATTCACTGTGACAATTTCAGCATCCAGCATTCAGCCTCGCTCAGTCTGCACCTGTTGGGTCACCTGCATTGGGTGTTTGGCTAATCTCTAATTTGATGCACCGCCTGGCCATTGCCCACTGACTCACATCAAACACTCAGCATCAAAGTGTCAAAAAAGTCAAAGCTTTTTTCCATCCACGATGATGTAAATCAATTGGATAACTTAACAGCAATATCCAACTGCAAAAAACACCGGGGTTGGATTGAGGCTTACATAGGGTGTCTGCAATGCCCCAGTGTTACAGTGAGTATCATAATGCCAATAAAAGTTTCACAGACCACTCCTCAGTGCAATCTACTTCTACACTGTCGTTTTTGTATTCTCACTATGTTACAAATAGGAGGCAGGTGTTCGATATGCTAAGCCAGACTTTGGGGTCATATTGCTTCTAAATAGGTCGGTGAGCTTTTCACTCTCCCTATTGACCTGCTGAGCCTGTGCCAGGTTTCGCTGAACAGGTGTTTCTAGCAGTGATAGGAATTTGATTTCATTGTTTTGCATTTTGAGGGACCAGGCGGCTCAAAAGGAATAATATGTAAAAAAAAAAAAAAATCACCTCTATGGTAACCTTCACTATATTTGTTCTATTAACTGACAAATACACCAAGCAGGAAACACAGAGTCCTGTCTTTGCTTGCCTAAATATTCCGTCCTAAACCTCTAAAACTACCAGCAAGTCTGATTTGAGAAAACAACTATATAAGTTGACTGTTAACCTGCTGCTACTATCCTCTGATATTAGGAACAAGACATGGTGTTATGTATGACAATGACCGTGGCAGTGACTGGTGGGCAATCAAGCTTCCTAAGACAAAAAAAACATAAATAAACTCTCTCTCTCTGTGCATATATAAGGAATAACAGAAAACAACTTAATAACAGGATGGGAGATAGGACACTGCAGTGGGTTACAGCACATGTAATAATAGAAAAAGTGAATGGCATTTATATTGCTTAGCCACAATTCTTTTTTAAACAAGCTACTCTGTCTATGAACATAATCATTCTCTACATTTCATTATTTTCATGTCAGGAAACTGTGTTCTTTCTGCTAGACAAGCTTGAAATGTCATTACAGCAGTGAAGCTGCGGTTCAGCTTCATTTCCTCATCAAAGACGGAGCAGTATGGAACTGGATTAGTGCCAGTCCTGATTTACAGATACTATGACTGCATCTCAAAGGACACCTTGAACTTCACGAATTATTAACGGAAATTTTAGTCAAAAACTTCTTTGTTGGTGTAGTAGCTTCATTTTAAGGACAGGTTGTCCACAGAGTAATTTGATTAAAATATGTCATCTCATTATTTGTCTCCCAAATCTATGATAAACTTAAATATTCAGGCCTCATATTGCAGGACCAGTGAAGGCAGACTCAAACCCACATATTTACAATGGATTTAATAGTATCAAAGGGATTTACTGTCAGGATAAAAGGGGAAATAGGATGGCAGGCAAGGCAGAATGTAAAGAGGTGATAGTGGATAGCAGAACTGAGCTGAGCAGGACAGATGGATGAGGATGTGAGCGAGGCTGGCTCAGGATAAGCTCAGGGGTTTAGTGAGCAAGCAGGCCAGGCAAGCAGGCATGCAGGTGGGACCAGAGGGTAGTTATCCTAAAAGCACAAGGAAACAAGGCAAGCACAGGTAACGCAAACAACACAAGGAACAACTGGAAGTGGCAGGGAGCAAGAGACTTCTACTGTTGTTTAAATCACAATCTGGTGATGAGTGTATATGAATTAGAGGGGATATATTGCTTCGTCTGTGAGCAACGAGCTTCTAAAGAGTAACAAATCTGTTGGAAAATAAATGAGTTTAAAAAAGTGACATGCCATAGATGAGATTTTTGTTTGTCACTGAAAGGTTGATTAGATTTGAGGAAGGTTTGTAGTTTTACTATGAAATGACTACTTTGG
This sequence comes from Acanthurus tractus, assembly GCA_029783725.1. Lineage (NCBI taxonomy): Eukaryota > Metazoa > Chordata > Actinopteri > Acanthuriformes > Acanthuridae > Acanthurus > Acanthurus tractus. The sequence continues at coordinate 889,500 of JAQNCA010000032.1, forward strand.
TAATAGGTGTTCGCTGTCACCATCAATGTTATAAACTTGGTTAAGCTTAAACAAATGAAATCGTGTTTTTTAAAACAACAAAAAGTGTTGACTATCAAAAATAAATCAAATGATTAAGTGTCTTTCAGGTTGAGTTGGTTAGTGATTTGGTGACCCTTTATCCATATTGCTCCCATTCTCATTACAGTGGCAACTAGAGGGCTTTATCTTTATAAAGTAAACAGATTTTATTCTTAAAGACTTTCAGTCAGAGTGGTTTACCGTTCTCTAAAATATGCATCTGGAGATAACAGTTTACAAACACCTCACTATTACAAAATTGCTAAAACAGCCTAATTCCTTATTGTGATCAAAAAATATACATAATAATGTACCACTCTAAACATGTCCCATAAGATGTACACACGTGTTACTTTTAGGCTTACTGGATAATTGCAACTACTCTCCGCTGAGCCACCAAAGCAGACAGCCCCCTGCCTGCTGGGCTACAGCTGAACAGCTCCTCTAGTCTGCAGTCAAAGTGTTGAACCCCAAATTTGCTCCTGATGACTATGTGCGACTGACGGTGAATGTTGTCTACTAATACTATTGTGTTGGATAGAGCTTTAGGTAGTCAAAAGATTAGAAAAGTGCTAAAAAATGCAATCCATTTACCATTTCTACTCACAACAAGCAGGATGAGAGCTCATATTTCTTATAAATCGGCCTCTCTGCTCTGGCACCCTGTTAAAAGCCAGAATAGAATTTCAAATCATTCTTTTCACCTAAAAAGCACTGAATGGTCAGGCACCATTTTATCTTAAAGAGCTTATAGTACCCTATTATTCTACTAAACTACTTTGGTCAGGGAACACTGGCTTACCTGTGATTCCTAAAGTTTCTCAAAGTGGAACCATCCTCATTTGAACTTAAACCATTCAAACTTAAGTTTAACCTCACCACCCAACTTTATCAAGACTGAATCAGTATCACATGCATATTGTTGCAGAAGTTTTTCACTGTACATCTGTCTGAGTCACAGGTGACCCTCCGTTCCCTCCTCTGCTCTGTGCTCTGAATGGACACAGCAGGAGCGTGCACAGACCCTCTGTACACTCCATGATCAAAACCCCTTTCTACACAATAATAAACGCACAAATCCATAAATAGAAAAGCATATTCCCCATTATCTGGCAGCCTGCAGGCCTGCTAGCTGTGTGATCAAGACTTACAAGCAGCAGGCGGTGGGTGGTTACCTCCCCAGATGTGGCTTCCTGAGGGCCTATGACTGTGTGTCTGATTTCTCTAACAAATCAAACGCCTCCACCTCAAAAATCTGCTATCATTCTATTGAAATGGAAAAATTAAAGCTGAGCCGTTAGAGCCGCCAACTGTACATTTAATAAGCTCAGGGGACATGGAGGTCAACATGGTGGGCGAAGAGACTTGCTAATTGGGAGGGCTTTTAACATTCAAATGATAGAAATGGCCACAAAGAGTGAGAAGTAAAGTGCAAATGCAAAATTGTTTTTTTTTATATTAATCTGACACAAACAACAGAGGTCAAACTTCTTATTATTAAAGTAACGTTATGCAACGGTTGGTCTTTAATTTACAGCTTTAAAAAACATAATTGTGATGTCACACAGACATATAATAACAGAATGAACAGTGTCTCTGTGTCAGTCACTCGGAGCCTGAACGGCCTGTTGCTGCACCAGGAAACTTTCACAAGCAGGTACGGAATGATGCATGATTTCTTATTGGACTCCGTCCCTTTAGCTTCACTGGTCATTATGACAGAAGTGAAGATACAGAAAAAGATGATGATAATGAAGGAGAGACCATGACATTGACCAAGCAAAAGGCTCTGACATGAGTCATTTCAGACTGATTTTTCCTCTTTGACAAGAGCTTTGCTCAGTAGGAGCTGAGGTGACAGAGTATGTTGACAGAGAAGAGAAAAAGAGAGAGTGACCAAACAAGCAGCTGAAACAAGAGTAATGTCACTATCGCTCCAGATTTTGTGTCATTGGTGACCTCGCAATAGGAGTTAAGATAAAGAAGAGGATGTTAACTAAGAACAGAAGAAGAGAGTGACTGAGCGAGAAACAAGAGCAAGTGTTTGACTCGCTTTCAGTTGCTTCTTTCAGACGTGAGCATCTCAGAATAAGAGGTGGCCAAACAGATGTCAAGGTTGATTTTATGTTGGACAAGTAAGTACTATTACCTGTATTACTCAGTGTCTTGTTTTGTTGCACTTGGCTGTGTTAGCAAAGGTGCTCAGCCAGCCAGTTAGGACATGCCTAAGTGTGTCTTCAGGATAGAGAGGGCAGCCATGCTGCTCCCTCTCACAGAGGCGCCTCTGTCTGAACCGTCTGAGCCTCTCCGGTCTTTAAACGTATAATAAGTAACTGAAAGAGATGTTTTATAAATGAAAATCTTGTGTTTTGCATTGAGAGTGCAGCCTATTTAACCTATTTAAAGTAGAATATATAATAATAGTTGAAAAGTGAATCTGTCTTGAAGTGTCAGAATCAATGTTGACTATGCAAATGTACGGCAATGGAAAAGGTACTAGAATATTATATTAAGGTATTATGGGGGCTATAGTTCCATCATAACAACCAGGTATAACAACGTCACACCACTGAGTTCTGATGTTGATGCTCATTAAAACTTGAGATAATGAGACACAAACAGCCCACAATAAATAAAACCACTGCAGACAGCCATACAAGTGCAACCAGTGAAATCAGACTACATATAACTGTAAATGTTGCTTTGGCAGAATAATTAAACATAACCAACAACAGCACAGAGCTTTTACTTGCACCTTTGGGACAAATATATATTAAAAAAATCTTACTAGTCTTTATGATGAAGATTAAGATTTTGAGGTTCTTAATTTGAGGTAAAATTGTGTAGTTTTTTGAAAGCCACTCAGGTTCATTTGTAATTTTACTTCTGCAATCTTTTGGCAAGACTGGGTTTCATAAATGAAACCTGATCCATTTGTGCTTTTTACAGTAAGGAAATGCTGGTCTTCTCACAGAGTCACCACTTTTCTTGGATAGACCTCTGAGGGAATACCGCGGTTACCTGCTGGCTACAGAGAAGAGGGGAGTGTAATAGATTAGACTAGAGATAGACTTGCAACGTGATGGAGTATTAGAGATAAGACAAACATACATATCCTGACATTGCACAGCAGAAGAAATGAAGATTTTTTTTTTTATTTTTCGTAAACCCCAAAATTCAATAGATAGTTCTCTAATCAAAAAGTTCAATTTCCATTATTTTGACATGTCACACAAGATAATGTTCAAAATGTCTTCTAAAGGTAATATGTTTGCTCTTTTTCTTTCTTTTTTCTTTCCCTTAAATCAGAGTTTCTTCTCTGGGTGGATTAGCTGGAGCAACTCAGTTAAATGATCCCTGCTTAACCTCTACAGCCCCTCTCCCTCAAGTGAGTCAGGCTTAGACTCTGTAATAGCCACGCTTCATATGTTTCGAGCCATGTGGCTACAGTTCAAGTCCATCCTTGGCTCTCAACATTGTGTGTGGATCATCAGAAAATCTTCAGCCTGCTCAAACTGTGTCTCCTTCACCGCCGCTGGCCTCGTTTCTGGCTCTCTCCCACCTCACACCACCAGATCTGGAATGTGCACAGCGCTTTTAACGTTGCTGCTGGAGCCATCAGTATAATTGTCTTGGCATTGGCACGAGCACCCCACTATCAGTGCATAAATTACCATGGTCTGGAGACAGAAGGTGAAATAGAGTTGTTTTTTGGGAGGTCGGTGATGGAGGAAGAAGAAGAGTGGACAGGATGATGGAGGAGGGAGAAATATGAGTGAAAGAGCGTAAGAAATACAAGCGTCTTCGATGGCAGTAAATTGGACTGAGATCTATTGCCAATGCTGAAGTCCTTTCAACCTGAGTGTGGGAGGGAGGCATAAAAAACTCAGTCATTTTCAAACATGACCATCACTTTAGAGAGAGATAATGAGTGTTCTGAATGCTGGCTGACAAACCCACACCCCGACCCGCTCTCTCCTTCCCTGCAACCACATGAAAGATAACACTTCATTTAACTACAGACACAGACATGAGTGAGAATAACAGTTTCCCAGCGATGTCTTTTTCTGTAAAATACTCTTGTTAATTAGCTCAATACGTCGTTGGGCTGAATAAACTCTCGTTCTTCCTCCATGTCCTCTCACAAAGGTTGCTGTTATTCAGCAGGTTGAGATTAGTGGTTGTTTGTTTATGGAAAAAAACACTGCAGAGCATTCAAGATATTAATGCCTTAACTCCTCACCCAATGACGACTATACACAATGCTTGCAATTAGCAATCAAACACTAAAACACCTGAAGAAAGATGGAACAACAAAGATCCACTTATCCGTTATTCATAGTTACGGCTTTGTGTGTCGGGCAAATGAAACATCCCAGTGTTGGGAGGAATGTACAATAAAATGATACAGACATTCCAGGTGAATTTTGCCAGTGTTTGCATAATAAAACTCTTTTTTAACTTCCAATCTCTCCTGTTTCTCATGTTGCAAGTCATTTCTGCATTACCTGCTGTCCCGCAGTGCCTTTACAGGTGCTCATTTAAGCATTTCATTAAAAAGAAAGTGGGGCACTTTATTGTGTCCCACTTATACTGCAGACTTTCCACAGATACAGCACTGACCCCTACCCTGAATATTTAATCACACCAAAACATTAGCTGTGTTAACTGTTTGATCGTGCAGGCACTTCACTTTGTCCCCTGCATGGAGTGTAGAGTTAACCAACATACAATTACAGCTCAATCGGCTCACCATGTGGCAGCAAAAACGTGAACAGTGGAAGGAAAATATTCACTTTCTTGGAAATGAGTAGTACGTTTTTTAAATATTTTTTTCAAATTGTGAAAATAGAAACAATTCATTCACATATATGTAACGGGTGTGTTCCGGTGATAGGTTTGTAACTCACCAAAAGTCCATCCTCTGTAGTTTTTTTTGCTTTGTGATATCGTTTTCATGTTTAAGTATTTATGTTATGTATGTTTTTGTTTTATTTTGAAATTTCTTTTGTTTTGGTGACTTCCTGTAGTGCTTTCCTCAAACGGCGCGAAATCCCGCTGAGGAAAGGTAAGTCGCTATAGTTGCTCCTGTTTTCACTGAGTTAAAACAAAGTTTGAAATATTCAAAAGTGGTTCAAACTTGTATCGTGAAGCTCACAGACATTATATGAACGAGAGTGGTGCCTTGTATGGACTTTTTGGTGCAGTACAGTGACGGTTTTCACATGCTAGTTACTGATCTCTAGCTAGGCTAGGAGGAGAGCATGTGTGTGGTTTCTCATACAATCCGCTGTTTCTCCTCTTTCTTTTAGAGGTGTGTGTGATGAAACCCAGGAAAGCTGCTGTCCTGATTGTGTGTCATTTTGCACAGCTGCCTTCAAATAAATTCACCTCCAGTGGCAAAAGAGCTGCGGTCCCCGTCTCATTCTTCAGCACAACACAATGCAGAGATTTAACGCAGTGAGGCAAGAGTGCCAGGCCAGCCCCGCCACATGTACACACTTGAAATTACTTCAATACTAGCAAAATCTGCTTCCTTTCAAAAATAACATGTGTCTTCAAATGTCTTCATACAGAATGCAGAGACCAGTGTTAAAAAAATAAAGTGTAGTATTAGAAAATCTCATGAGAAACACAAACTGAACCCAGAAAACGTACGCTGACAATGCATATCACAGTTGGTGTGCGTTGTCAGTTTCAGGGTGCCTTTGCTGGCAAATAACTTTTTAAAGGTGCAAAAGGATAAGAGATATACCAAGATATGCTTCTGATTGTAGGCTTTCTCTTGATCTTGATATTAATCCCAAAAGATAAATATATTTGGAGAACTCTAAAAGAGTACGGAGAGTGCCAGCATACTCAGGTCCCCCAGCGTGAGGGATGATTTGCTTTCTTTTATGGTTGTTGCATTTTGAGCCAAATGTTCAAAGACATCGTCCTTCAACTCATTGCTGCTGCTTTAAAATTCAGAGTTCTTCCCCAGCTTGAAGCAAAAGATCCCGGCTCTCTATGCAAGGCTGTTCTAGCTCGGTATTACTTTGATGCATCACATTTACAACATGTTGTCTCTGAATCAGCGAGAGTGGCTGTGTTTTCCGCTTTGATTAACCTGTGTACAGGCAGCAGGCCTCTTGTTGCCTCTTCTTCTGTCTTCACCGTCATGTTCCTCTAATGAGGTTCCAATGTAGTGTATCCCAACAGAGAAAAGCGACACTATTAAAGATGACATTTAATCTCCAGTAAGTCTTTGATTTCACCTCCACCTCCATACACCGATACAGCATTTATGACATCTTTTGTTCTTTGGTAGAGCTTCAGACTAAGTGCACCTCATGTGTTGTTTACTGATAGATTAAGTGCATATCCGCTTTAGTTTTCCTCTTCTCAAACAGTGGGGACATGGAGTGGTAAAGAGATCGTAACATCCCAGAAAACAGCAGAAGAAGGAACCGGGTTTTGGCAGTACAAGGAGAAGGAAGAGTGCAACAGAAACAGGATCTCAGAAGAAAGAAACCATTTCTTTGTAGTGACACATGGAACAAGATGTTTCACCAAAGAGAAATGCAAATTGCTATCAACGGGAACAAAATATAACAGTATCAAACGCTTCTGACAATGAGAAGACATGTCCTAATGAGGAGAAACAAAGAAAAAAAAATGCAGCTCAGACATTTTAATCTTTTAAAACCCTGACAGGCAGTACATTGTTAGACAAACTGCATGTCAGTGTGTTGATTTTTTTTCCCCGGTCCTTTTTCTTCTTCTCCTGCCTTTATTTATTCCTTTTGAGCCCCAGCCATGCATTTTAACCAGGGTGTAGCTCTTCAGGGACTTGCACCATCACATGGTATCCACTGTCTCCTCTGGACCAGAGGGGTTGACATCAGCCGTAACAGCAGGCTTGCTTACAGTTGGGCATGAAACAGTCCGTGCTGTGGACTGAAGTGTCCTCTGATACATGCCTGCATGCACACATACAAGCCCATATACATATTGTACAGGAATGTACAATGAATCAGCTGAAATCAAATCAGGTTTCAGTTCTGCACTTTGGTTCACTGAGGTGAAGTGGCATTTATACACACATTGTGTATGCGTGTGTCATTTTTGCACATGTAGACAGATATAATGTTCTACAGACATTGGGGCCAATGCTTTGTTGATCAGTAGTGCAGTAAGTAACCAAATCTCAACACGGCTACACGGCAGCATAAAGAGGCCACAGATTAGCCAGCCAGATTAGATGCCACCAACTCTCTGACTGTGGGCCGACCTTCAAGGCCTGGATCTGAGAGGAAGCATGTCGTGGACTGTTTGTACTCCCGGCCGGAGGATGTGTACCACACATGCCCACACACATTTCATCGCTTAATGGCCACTAAGACAACAGGGATGTATGTCTGCACAGAGATTACATACACCCTGTTAGCATAGGTCCTGCAGACTCCAACACACCTCCCACACTCTCCAACTGAAGAGCATATTTGCATATTTGTCTGTGTGTGTGCCTTTGTTGCTGCATAGTGGTTTGACCACGGTAAGCAAGTACACGACTATCTGAATCTAACAAGTCCACTCATGGTTTGTATTTTAATGGCGGAATGGGTGGAGTCTGAACCAGGAGTGGTTAAATTGTGCCAAAAGTGGGCAGAAAGAACCAGAAGTTGATAACAGCGGAAACTAACCATTTTTGATTTAGTTAAGCTTTCTAATTTTTCTCTCTCTTTTTTTTGTTGTTTCTTGTTTTGCAGTGAAGGATTGGAACGTGTGTGTGTAATTCTGCACTGAACTTCTTAGGGTTAGGAAGCTATAAGGGAATCAGACGACAGCCATCTGACAGCCACTCTCTGAGGGAGCATCAAAGAGCTGCTGGAACTGGGGAGACCTGATCGATACCTCCATGTGTGACTTTGGGACTGATTGAGTCAGCCTTTTCATGAGATGTGTAACTGCTGTTCTATTCATGATACATGTCAAGATAGTCTGGAAGTCAGCAGAGAACTGCATGCTCGAGTCCTCGCTCCATTCAGTGCAATAAAGATATGGACTAACTACACTAAATCAGTAAGAAGTTACGTTTAAACTTTTCTCTCTCATTAATTGAGCATACAAATAACAGCAGTACATCCGGCTTACCTATATTTCAAATACACAGGAAGCTGCAATACAGTAAGTAAGTCATGTTTTGATCACTAGAGAAAGAGGCCTGTTTACGGATCAGTTCATTTGAATGAATGGACTCCAGTGAAACAATTAACACAAACATGCATTTTAAAAAAGTACTATACATAAAAAATACATGAAATAGAGGTTTTAGAGTTTACAGAACATTTTTAGTTTTTTTTTACAAATGGATTTTAAAAATTCTTTGTATGATGGCAGGATTTTTATTTTACTACATAATCTAATTCAATTAATACTTTAATTATTCGGTGTGCATTATGATCAGAATATAGTTGACTAGTGAGGACTCACACAAATCCTACTCAAGATGACACTCTCACATTATCTGTACCTGCTACTTGACTCAGTACCTTAACTTGATTCTCATAAAAACAAATATCAACAGAAAAAAATGAAAAGAATTCAAACATTAATTTGAGACTTTTGGTCCAAGCAATTACGCAGTATATCTGCCAACCCATTTATTTGTAACGCACTGTTTTTATTGGCAAACGTCCAAGGAAAGTAGAAAGCAGACACAGCCGGTCATCAGGTGCTGGTTGGTCAGTGCAGCGCATGAGGTGAAGATCCAAACTGAAATGATTTGATTACGACTTGATTTTAGAGCTTCTTTAGGTTTGTTGAGCTGCTCAGTGATAAAATTCATAAAAGTAGTCATTTCAGTGTGACGTGATGTTGGGATCAATATTGTTTACAAACCTTTTTGTATTTCTAAACCCTGTGGAGGTTTTACCACTACATCTGCTATACAGCAGCGTGGAAATGCATTGGTTTCTTTGCAAGTGCACCTTTAGAAAACACACATTTACACAGAAGTCATGCATGTGATGCATACACATTCCTGCTGTCAGCTCAATGCTAATGTAAACAATACAGATTCCAAATATCTGGAAAAATCTACTTTTCAAACAGGGATGCAAATGCTCTCTACAAGTTAGACATGAAGGATAAATAACACATTGATCTATGTTGTTTAACATAAATCTCAAGGAAACATTTAATGCCCCAAATCCACTGAAGAAAAGAGTGTGTCCCGGATTTTTTCTTTTTTTAAAGGAACACTTTGTGACCATTTTGTCCACTCAACAATAAACTTCGGACATGTTGTCATTTCTACTAGTCAGTAAGAAGTATATTTTTTCTTGAGGCGGTGACAGTAGGTCAAACAATGCTGTAATCATCCTTAATAGCAAAGAGAACAAGTTTCCAATTTTAGATCCCACAATAAAAATGTATTATCTTAATTTAGCAATAAAGCCTTTAAAGAAAAACAAAAAAGAAGCAAAGCGTTGGAGCAGAACGGACGCGCAGGCTTGTAAAAGCAGAGTATAACTGTGACTTTTAGATGGGCGGGTCATCCCTGTGTACAGCCAGCTGCACCTGCACAGTGCTGTCTGTCCACAGTCCTTAGATCTAGCTTGATTTTAAAGGTCACGCATACCACAAGGTTTCTGTCTCTGCCTAATTACTGTCCACCTGCAGCCACACAGGTTAACCCTTCTCTCTGAAAATCCTCCATCTGCCCTGCACCATCAGCTCCATCTGAGAGGGAGCAGCACTGTGTGAGAGAAAGCTACTCATTAGACCGAGTCTATCAAGCATTATTTGAACCCTCGGGTCAGAAGTTGCATTGGGGCTGACAGCTGCACCTGTACTGCTAATCTCTCACCAAAATTCTGAACAGTTAGCCAAAAAGTTTGTGCAAAAAAAAAAAGAAAAAACATCTCAGAACCTGTCAGGGTTAATCCCCCTTGTCTCCCCTCTCAACCGTCTCTTGTTTTTTCCTTATTTTTTAGATATTCTAGTCCTCAGTGGATTCTACCTTCAGCAGTTGACAGCATGTTCTTCTCCTTTATATTACCAAAACCACTTGTCCTCATTGTAAGGTATGACATCAGGACAAATCAGTGTATGTGTACGGAAAAAGCCTAGAAATGCAAAAAGAAAAATCTTAAAAAGAGCAAATGAGTGATCTTCTGTTGGAGAGAATTCTGTAACGTCATGTCTGTGACAAATGTTACAACAACTTGAGTAAAGATGTGAAATTTAAAAGATGAAGTCTGTATGTAAGCAAAGAAATCCTGACCGGACAGTCCCAAAATTCCAACTGCCCCCAGGACCACTTGGAGGGATCATCTTTACCCCCTCTCAAAAGTTCCAGCACATGCAAAGATTCAATTATTTGAAGAAATGAAATTGCTCATTTTCATCTATTTTTTATATAACAAGTAATACTTGACAAAATAACTTGTTAAATTTTAATTTATGGAGTTTTTTTAATTTTACAATTGCTTAAGGCTAATTCATTACTGATCTAAAAGGTCAAACCATTTTAAAATTCATCAATAACCTGTAGGCTACAAAACAACAACAACAACAAAAGAATTAACAAACTGACAAAATGTAATTATTGCAGAGGAAGATCATGGAGCGCAGGCTAAAGCACTTCAATTAAAAATGGGTTGTTCAAGTCACACTGGTGGTAATAACGAAAAGGAGAGGTTGCTTTTTCCAAATGATTTATTTTAAGCCCAAAGGTCCAAATCCATGTAAAAAGTCATCCAGTTGCTGAAGGCTGAAGACAACAACAGCAAAATAATCCACATATTATAAAACATCACGTTGTAATTAAACACAGCTCTGATCTGAAAAATGCTTTTCATCACACAGTAATCTGACCTTCCTCTGTGCTTCTACAGCGTCGCTGTCTCAGGGCCGCTGTGGTGATGGGCCCAAGTCAGGGGTCCCTCTCCTGTCACCTGAAGACGATTCCTCGGTGGGGGGGTACGATGGGTCACTGAAACTCTTCCATCCAACTCTCATCACTCTTGTCCTGGAGCACAGCCAAAACTTCTTGCACAGTTATGCCTGAATCTATCTGTCCATCTATCCGTCTGTCCATCTGTCCATCTGTTCATTTATCAGTCTGTTACTGCCTTGAGCCCTTCCGCTGTGTGTGTGTGTGTGTGTGTGTGTGTGTGTGTGTGTGTGTGTGTCTGTCTCCAGAAAGCGTGCCCTTCCGACCCCGAAGGGAACCCCGCGGCTGAGGATTGGCGCGGCTGGTCGGCGTGGGGTTCCGCCAACATAGAAGTGACAGCTACAATAAAAGGCTGGCGTGCGCTGCCGGTGGCGGCAGACACCACTGGATTCCAAACCTTAGATTTGTGAACATGTCGTGATTGATTGTGGTTTGATTATTCGGGCCAAGCTTTAAATACTGATTCATAACCTGCACCCACTGTAGGTTTTGTCTTGTGTTTAGTCTTCACTAGGTTTTCGAGGTTTCGGTCACTTGTATTTTGGCTTGTGTTTTGTGCAGTGCAGTTACTTAGGTTTCATCCTCTTTTTCTCTTTTTGTTATATTTGTGTCAGTGATCTGACCGCACCTGGCGGGCCCTTTCTGTTAATACTCACCTGTCTTTACAAAATAAATATATTTCATTTCACAGTCCCCTCCACTGATCGTGTCTTATGTTACTTCCCTTCCCCCTTTACGAGCTGAGTTTGTAACACAGTCAGTCTATCGAGTCCATCAAATCTAGCCAGTTTAAGCTCGTTATGGCAGCCTGTGGAAAAAAGTCATAAACTCCCAGATGCAGAGTTAAAAAAAAGCTTTGATTTGAAAACACTAGGAGGGTAAAAGCAGTTCAAGGATATAGAGTTTGGTGTTTAAAGAAATTATTTCTAAAGTTGTAACTTCTACTCTTTATTTGAGGAAGAATCTAACACAAATCTACCAAACAAGCTACAATGTTGGTCAGAACTAACTCAAGTGTTCATGTGATTGCTAAACTCAGCAGCTCTTAATCCAATGATTTCTGCTGCTGTTTATATTTGGATAATTAGGCTGGATTCTGCTTGTTCTTTGTAGCAGTTTAAACGATGCATACTGAGCTGCTTTAACTCTTTTCATTGTGTTTCTGACTGCCTTTCTCCTGAACCCAGACCTCATCCCACTGATTATTAATAATGTATCTGTTGAGTGTGGGTCGCAGCGTGTGGCAGTTATTAAAGTCTGTCAGACACACTCGCGCAGCTTCAGCAAGTGAGTTGAACCGGTAACCTGTTTCACATCCTAACGCCGCTGTGGTCATTATGTCAAAACACGCTGAGGCAAAAGTTACAATCAGTTAGCCATTCTTTGCAGGCTGTGCTCACTAAGGATTGTGGGTAGCATTGGTTTAGGGCGCTAACATGTTCTTATGGCCGGGCCTTTTGACACTCAGGGTGTCAGAGTTGATGAAGTGATAACTTTTTTGGGGGGAGGAGGGGTGTGCACACAGCTGATAGGATTATCTGCTGTGTGCCAGTGGTGCACTGGGCAGGAAGGGCAGGATTCCTCTGCTGCTCCTGGAACAAGACGCCAAAGGTTGACCTGGACACTGCCCTGAAAAATGAAAACCGCTGTGCCACGCTCGCTGCGCTTGCACCGGGCGCACGTGTAGGGTAGGGCCCTACGAGTGCATGCTTGAGGACAGATGAGTGTTTTGAATGCATTGTCTTTTTTATAAAACATAAGCAAACGTTACATTTTTATATGCTTATTTGCTGATTTTTTCTTTTTGCCTGCCTTTCTTTGTGCATGTTTAGCTTGTGTTTTACTGGCGAGTTCTTGCCTGTAGATCAGTGGGAGATATTATGAAACCAGGACAGGATGTGAACCTGGTGTACGACTGTAACAACAGACCCAAAGCAGCTCTTTTCATGTGTAGTCCATCTGTTGCACTCCTGATCTCCTCTGCTCAGTCCTGCTGTTTTCTTCTCCTCGTATCTTTAGGTTGACGAATACGACGTCATGTAGATTTACAGCTGGAGCTGTCCACACAACACGAAAAAATAAGTGTAAGCACTGTTTCAATCTGGGTCACAAAGTTGTGCATTAGCCTGATTTCTTTATTAAAACGTCTTAAGCAATGAAGGAAAAGATGGAAATGTGCAAGTTTATTTTCACAAGTATCAATAAGCTGTTTAGTCACCTGTGATGCATCAGAAATGTTATCCTGCAGAGTCAGACCCTCACACACTGCCGGGACCATTTTTTGTGTAGGGAAGTTAGAACTCCAACTAAACTCAATGTGCCTCTGAGTGTCATTTTAGAGATCGCAGAGTAAAGCACAAAAAAGTAACGCAACAGTGAAACTGGCAAACAAACAAAAAGTTAATTGGGGTCATTCTGCATCACATTGCCTACTGTTAGTATGCTATAATTATAAACCAATTTTAAATGAAATTTATAATTACGTCAGTTAGACCCCTTTAGCCTGAGATATAATATAACTTGCTGCGGTTACATGAACATTTTTTACCATTCTGATTTTAAATTATTCCAAATGAAGATTCTGGATCAACTGTTAACATGTGATGTGTTTGCATGCGCCTGTGAATTTAATCAGTGGCAGCTGTCTGCGATGACTGAATAACGTGACAGATTGGTGATCAAGATGGAGATCGATCATCTTTTCAGTACAGTAGCTGCTCTTATATTGATTTTCTTAATAAAGTAATTGCTTCATACCAGCTTACTCCTACTGGAAGGAATGATTGGGAGAATGTGAGCACAATTAGTCAATTTTGATGCTTTGTTTTAATGGTAATCCTACTTTGCAGTGCTTAGACTTAATGTACATTATCCATAGCCCGTAAGCTCTGCAGCAAAGAGTGGAAGCTGAGAAAGATCAGGGCGCATTCAGCTTATGACAGAATGCATGCGCAGATAGAAAGCTGGTAAGAAATAACTCGCAATGTTTGCACGGTCCGATTTTTCCCTCGATGAGTTTATGAAAAGGTATAAACTTTGCTTGTGCAACCAAAAGAAATCTGTAAATCTGCCTATGATCACATGAGGACAGGTTACCTGATATTGTAAACTGTGGAACTTGAACTCTGAGAACCAGTGTGCTAAAGTAGCTAAACTGTAAGTTTGGCTCTCTTGTCTGTACAAACCTGAACTCACACATGATGCAGTCATGCACTCTCATGACCGATCTGTTTCTACAGCGACAGAAAAAATCGCTGTCAGGCACGTGCCTGTTTTAAACCATTTTTTCCTCCTGAAAAAGGAAGCTTCTTACATCCACAGCCTTCAAGTATTGCTTTTTTTTATTCGCTAGGCAGGAGAGTAAAAAAAGACAAGAGTTTTAACCTCTGACCTCTATTTCTCTCACTTCCTCTCGTAATTATCTCTAGACTATATTATTTGTTTTATGTTTGTTTATTGAACATTTAGTTTACACATTCATTCATATGAATCATTCATCCACACAGCCAAAGTTTAATACATTTTATATATAAAGGAAACAATCCTGCCAGTTTGCCGGATGGTTGTGGTTAAACAGGGGATATCAGAGGAGAAGCCTGGTGTAGCTACTTATCAGTATTTTGCAAGCTCAGTTTAGTTGTTTTTTTAAAATAATGGTGGTGTTTTTGCTTTCAGTTGCTAAAAATAATGAGCTCCGATGTATTGTCAGAGGCTCTGAAAGCCCAAGAGCCAAACTGTATCCTGCAGTAGCCATTTTCCAGGGCACTGCTTTGCTCCAAAATTTGAGGCTCAAAGCTGTTCCATTCATTCTGAGAACACAACGAGTGCAAGCAAACATGTTGGTCAGCTTTTAAGTTCACATTTCTTGTTTTATCTGTTGTCTGTGTCCAAGCAAATCTGCAGGGTGCGGAAAACTGAAGCTAACTTTACACTGCCAACATTACCTAAAGATCCATGGCCAAAGTTCACAAGACTTTTTTTCTGATTGTGACATTTCACGATGAAAATGTACAAAAATCGCTCGTGTTTAAATAATTACAAAAATGACTGAATTGTTTGTGTGAGTAGCATAGTTAGATGCACACTGCAGGGGTACAGGCTTGTTGAAATAGAGGCAGGAACTATGTAGAGCTTCTCCTACTGCATCTTAGGCTGTGCTGTGTGCCCCCATGTTGTCAATCTAAATCTCTGAGGAAAGCATGTTATAAAATTAGACTGTGATTGTTCAATAACTACAACATAGACCCTTGCAGAATCATTGCTGAGTGGGCTTAGCTTGAGTTCA
>JAQNCA010000032.1:904886-919454 GCA_029783725.1 Acanthurus tractus
AGCACTTAGGGGCATCTTACAGTCAGTAGTAGATGCATAAACACACCTGCTAAATCTGCTTCACATAGGTATTAAGAAAATGTTCAGTGACTTCCTCCTGTAGCAGCTTCACCCAACATGAACCTGCAAAAAAAGTCACAGAGCCACCGGTTGCCTGTGTTAAAATACGGCATCAGGACAGAAAAGTGTGAGCGTGTTGAGCCATTGAGTGGTTCAAATTGCCGATGCTGTGAAAAACTATAGCAGAGCTTCAGCATCAGCAGTTTCATCACTGCTATTTCCGTCAACAAGAGTATTTTCTCAGAACAGGCTTTGTGTCTCTGCTTGGTTCCCTTTTCCCACTGCGATGAACGACGCTACTCAAGGTCATCCCGCCTCCAGCTGGATCCAAGGCTCACACACGCACATGCCTCACACAGACCCATTCAGCCATTCACACAGATACATACACACCCCTTTGTGCAAATGTTGTTTAAAATGACATAGTAGCATAGTATTTTGTGTTGTAACCATGTGTAGACTTCTTTGAAAGGAATACAGAGGGCCGTGCAGTATAGAATTGAGCTGTGTTGCAGTTACACTGCACATGAAGAACACACAAGCTCCTCTTTCTCCGTAAAGCCACGGTGGCTCTCTGCAGACTTGTTTATGACTGTAATCGTTCAGAGATACGAGGTAAGTGCCTCTGTAAGGGTCAACATATAACGAATGTAGAGGCCAGCAGCCGTAATGAAGAGGAGAGGGATGAGGAAACTGCACAAATATGCAGCAAATAAAACCACAACGTATTCCAGTACAGAGACAGAAGAAACAAAAACATTACATGACAGAACATTTGACATTTGAATCCAAACATATTCCAGATGTGATTTGCTCTCAAATAAAGCTGGTAGTGGATTCAACCCTTAAGTGTCCAATATTTAATACATAAATAAAATATTTTTTTTTAAAAAGCTTATTTTGTTTGTTTTGTTTCATTACATCAGTATTTTTTACAAGTTTCATTGAATTGCTCTTTAATTTTATCAGCAACATTTCCAGTTTCAGAAGCTTTTCTGTGTCATACAGGCATATTTTTATGTTTTATTGCATAATGTCAGTTTTAATTCAAGTGCCAGTGTCAGAATCAGATCTGCTTCGAACACAGTCTCAGGCTTTGCCTTTTATCAGCACATTCAGTGAGGAAATGTGGAGACTGGTCATTTTGGAAAGTGATCCTAAATGAAATAAGTGATTTTTTTTTTATTCGTTTTCTTTTAATGACAGTCACTGATGATAACTTGTGTGTCTAAGATGTAAAGCAGCTAAGAGTTAATCAGGTGCTAATGACCTCATAGTGGATATAAAAGCATGACTGTTGTCTTCCAATAAATATCGCTTACCCATTAAAACACGATAAGTGAGTTTCAAGCTTTTGTGCCAATTTGTGGGCTGTGTGTTCCCTCCCGGTGCCTGTAATCATGAAGTGAAAATGCAATTCAGGGGGGAGAGGGCCCTTTCCCAAGCATCAAAGTCCTACAAATGCCTCTCCCACTGGCAACATAAGCCATCTCATTATAAAAATAAGTTGTGAGCATATTGATTAGAGGTGTTTAATTTACCTCTTCTCTCTGACTGAGCAGAGAGGGCCTAAAGGAAGGATAAAGAGAAAAAGAGAAGAGAGCGGCATGCAGAGTTCAAAGCGTAGAATCGACAGATTAGAGCAAGAGCCACACGCAGAACAAAAGCTGTAACATGAATCGCACACCAACAGATCTCACACACCTCTTAGCAAGGAACAGAAAACTCCAAAAACATCCCCTTTGTGAAGACAGCAAGTCTTATTTATGAGACTTTGGAGCACCCAGAATTTTGTGATTTACTCTTTGAATCATTTTATTCTCTTATTTTCAAAATATCTGGATGTAAGAAAAAGGGCTCCTGCTAAACTGACTGACACAATTGTCATAACAGTTTGTGGTGCCATGTGGATGGTAAAAGACTTGGCACACTCAAAAGATGCATGATCATGTGCTAGAGCCTGTTTGTCAGCAAACCACAGCTGAGGGCATTTTTTCCCTCCTATGCCTTAACATCGGTGTTAGCAGTCTGATGCTAAGGGGCAAATTCAAATTGCAAAACCCCAAAATGTCACAGAAAACCACCAGCACTCGCGGTCAGATTCCTAAATGCACCTTCTTGCGTCTTGCAGATGTTTCCACAGTGAAGGCTACAGCCACAGACACGACTGCTCGCCAGTGATCATCCCTGAGCATGAAATTTGGGTCATCAGGCGACTTGACAGACATCCTCACAGACTCTGACATGGTGCTACTTCTGCTCGGGGGACAGAACATCACAAATGCACCAAACAGAGCAGCGGTCACAAAGAGCAACACGGTGCTGATCACAACCCGGCAACATGATCTGGAATACTTCACTTCAGTGGTTGCTGGCGTGTGCTGCATGCACAGCGCTGTGCAGCGCTCTGCAGAAGGTGCCATGTCTGAACTTTGCACACACTCCTCACAGCCTGCAGAGCACGAGCCTGCAGCAGTGTTCCAGGCTACGCAGCGCAAAAGTTATGTGACAAAAGCAACAGTGTTTGGTAATATATTCATTTAAGGCAGTAATGGAGTATTATAACGCATTACTAATACAATTCTGGTAATATTATTAAAGTTACTGTGTCTAGTAAAATATTACAATTCCAAATTAAGGGCTCTCTCATGGTTTTTTTTCATGTGTATCACTTCACTAGTGCAACCGGAAAAGAGAAGAAAGATCAGTTGGGTCAAATAGTGAACTTGTTGCAGACTCAGACTAACTGGTTGTACTTGCAAGGTCCTGGCTATTTAATTGTTCTTTATCATTACACCACTGTCATTCAAATGTGCACATTTGATCCATCATTTTGACCCCTGTGTGTAATGCAAGACAGTCTGCATTAGGCTTTTCCTTCCAGTTATGCACCGCAGAAACCGCAGAAACCGCAGAAACCCCCAAAACCCCCCAAACCCCCCAAACCACAGCCAAACGCAGGAGCACACCCACACTGCTGCTTCCTTCTCCAGCTGTGGTCCACGTTCATTGTTGAAGAGTTCATTGTTTAGGAATGGTAATAAAAACCAGAGTAAAAACTGACAGGCAGGATGAGATGAACAGAATGAGTTTAAGTTTGCTCTTCACTAAACTGGTCCACACATTCACAGAGATACACTTTGTTTTTGAGAACATGCTGCATCACATTAAACAAGGCCATTTGAGGTGATAGAACTGCTTTGGGAAATAAAAACATTATTTTAAAGCTGGCACACCAAACAGTTATGTTCTCATTTTGCACATGCACAAGTACATCTGTCAGTGATAGAACAGAGGTTGGATTTTATAAGTCCTGTTTGCGGTTTAGCAGAGGCAGAGTTGGAGTTGTGTCCATGCAGTGGGGTTTAGGCCGGTTCATTTAGCTGCTGGACTTGTTAAACAACTGACACGACCGTACCGCATTAAATACAGTAAATATTAATATTACATATTCCAGGATTTTAATATCAGTAATTGTAGCAATGTAAAAGACATATTTTATGATGTTTCAAAACTGTAATGTCACAAAGTAGAAATTAAAAGTGTGAGTGTGGCAGCTGGGTCACAGCCGTGTGGTCTGGAGCTGCAGAGTAGGAGTGTCTAGTCATTTACTCTGGATAACAAAGATGCTTCTTCTTTCTCTTCCTTTCTTTCTTGCCACTGACTTTAAATAAAAAAACACTATTGTCATTCATCCTTGGCGCTTTGACATAAGAACCACTAACCTGGTTGTCCTGTAGGTGGCAGTCTAAGCAATTTTCTGGAACTTGTGTCCAATTTAAGAACAATGCAGATTCACTCATCTTTTTTCCATGGGAAGGAACAAGTGACTGAGTATGCACACATTTCCTTATTTTCCTCCACCTCTGTTTTTTAAAATCAACTTAGAGAGAAGTCAGAAAGAATTTGTGTTATAAAACCGTCTTCGTGCCGTACAGATTTCAGTCCGCTCCCCTTAAAGTATGTCTTTTCCATGCGGCTCGGAATGCTGGGATAAAATCCGAGCCAAACGTCATCCCAGATTCACACATTATGAGACACACTCTCCTGCGCTCCTTAATAAATTAAGCATGGCCATATCTAAACATTTACATAATATGCTGGAAATAGCTCCTGCAAGTAAATTTACATGCTGCTGCACACTACAAAGCCTCATGCCAATCTCAGGCTGCTTCCTAAGAGCTCAAACACAGCAGCTCCTCCCATCAGCGTTGGTCCAGTGGTCAGCAGGACCAAATATGGCTTGAAGGCACTGAAGGGCAGGAGAAAATGCTGTCTGTCACCACTCTCTTGACCAACTTTCTTAAGTTGGCACTAATCAACAAAGAGCCTGTTGGGGTTGCAGCCCAAGGGAAGCCTCAAGCTATTTTCCAATTAGTGTCACCAGAGAGACAAATAAGAATTCTATACAGCGCACTCAGGGAAGAGAGTGAAAACAAGAAGAGGGGGATGGAGGCGAGGGGGATGAGAGAGGATAAGACTGTGCTTTGCTGAGGAACACATTGCAAGGGCAAAGAGAGAGAGAGGGCAAGAGTGAGCGAGCAGGCAAAGAGAAGAACTGTGAAAGATGTTGAGGCGGGTATCTCTTTTCTCTGGGGTGAGCAGATTAAACGATTGTGACAGCAATTTGAGCAAAACAACATTCGTAGCCGAGACAGACAGATCGGCAGTGGGCCAAGGCCTGTCTCGAAGAATAGTCATTCATTACGGCGACCATTGGAAGAGATTGTGGAGACAGGGCTCCAGCTTGGCAGCATCAATTAACTGCAGCTCGCTTTGTATGCTGGGGCTGCGTATGAAGCTCAGCAGTCCTCCACGGAGTCCTCGCCTTTTTAAGATGCAAGCCCTTTCTATCAAGCCTGCACTTCCAGCTCAAAGGTCTTGCGGTGCTCGTCCGGTGGCTGCAGTAGCACTCCACACACCTGCGTCAAACAAGAGAAGCACGGTGACTCAGCTGCTTCATGCACAGGTGTGTGAGCTGACTGTGGGGAAAACGGTGTAATGCACAGTTAAAGCAAAGGCCACGGCGGAACACAGAACTCCTCCTGCACCAAGTCTCTGCTTAATAACCTGTGTGGGTAAGATGCTCTTTCACACTTTATACAATTTCAAGACAAGTTGGAAATGAAGAAAGCACACCTCATAAATAACACATCAGTGGTTCCGTGCGATTATTCCCACAAGAACATCACTCACAGGGCGACCAAAGGGCCAAGTGGATTGAGTCTTTTGCAACCTGTTCCAGTGTGACTTGCCGAATGTTTCAGAGACCTGTTATGCTGAGGAGGGGCTGGGAGCTGCACATCCACAGAGAACATTAGCTTTCCTGCAGTCTTTTACATTTCACATCTAAATGGGTTTCTAAAATACTCATTCCTCTCCCTTTTCTCTCTCACTTCTTGTTTTGTTGTTCTATACACTGATGCTTTAAATCAACTGTGAATTGGTAGAGTGTCTCTTGTAAAACTGTTCAATTGTTATCGCCTAAATAAAATGGGCTTTGTTAAGGTTTTGTGTGGCTTTAATTGCTTGTAGACCCGTCACATCCTGAGGACTTGCACTCCTTACATGTGTACGTATATACTGTACATGTACAAAACGTGAACTACTGTGGGGGGGTCAATTATGTGGTGGCGTTTATGTTTTCAAAGCATCTGTGTGTTTGTGTAATTCCACTTTTTATGTAACAAATGTGTAAAAATCGTACATTTCTGCTGTGTGTTTTACCAGCTTATTCTGCTGTTCCTTTACACATTGATCATATTGTAATGTTAATAAATAAAAATAGTGATAACCACCCATTTTTTCTAAAATATTAATTATAACAAAGATTGATACAAATGTCACAATAACCAGAAAAGGTTCTCATTCATCTACCAACAATCGGTCATAATAGAAAATATTTTAAAAATCAGGAAGAACCTACTTCGGGCCATAACACTGTCAAAGCTATAATCTACATTAACACCTTTTGATTTTTGTCCAACTTAAGCATTACTTTAAAGGCTGTAAGCTCTGTAGTGTGGAGAGGAGAAGGGAATGAAAGGAGAAAATAGAGGAGGGAACAGGAGGTTTGGTGAAACTGCAGAGCGTCCCTCCCCTGCCTCTTCTGATCCCATCATCATGCCATGCATTAGTCAAGCCTTGTGGCCCCTCTGACGTCTGCGGAGAATATGTGAGCGAAGAAGGAATCCATCAAGAGTAATGGTATTGCTGTATGCCCTCAGGGCAGCCATCTTTAATCCTTACCCATCATGCCTCAGCCATAAACTATGCAATCACGGCCCAGTTTGCTGGCAACAGGCAGGTCCCTCTCAGTGAGCGTGTGGTCTTCATGCTCTATTTATGAAAGAGTCAGGGCTTTTTCTTTAGTTCTGCTTCTTCCCATCACTTCTTTTTTTATTTTTTTTTACCTTAACCAGATGTGTCAGGTCCCCAGTTTCTCCTCTATTCTATCTATCACTCTCTTCCTCCTCCAATCCTCTCCTCCCCGTGGCAGCTGTTCCCTCACATCGCCTGCCATCTCTTCCTTTGCCTCCCTTCAGGTAAGTCTTTACTTGCTCTCTGGTCATTTCTCACAATCTCTTCACTCACTGGGTTTCTGTGGGAGAACAAACTGAAGCAGCACAGCATGCAGACAACTACTGTAACACTGATAGTTTTCCTACATTACGTGATGCTGTGAGCAACAAATATATAAATATATATACATTCACGATATAATCAATATGATATAAGTTCTTAGCTAAGTTCTTAAATAGGAGCTATTTTTCTGCTCTCTGCTTCACTGACTGTAACAAGCGCACTAAATTAATTTTGGCCTTGAGAATGATTTTTTTTTTAAGTAAACTTCTTCTAAAGTGCAGATTTTAATGACTATATGAGTGGATTTTGAAACCAGCCCTGGTGTGCACTGCTGATTCTCTGCTCTCAGCAGACAGCTTATCTCCACTGTATGTCTAATTCATTGCCCCCATTCTGTCATGTAAGCTCGGCTCTTTAAAGTGGACATTTATTACATGCTGTTTTGTTTCCAGTTAGTGTTAACCACATTCAATTAGAGTCAGGTCCTCTTTCATCCTCTTTGGACCACAGCTCTCATATGTGTGCTGTGACAGGATGTGAGAGGAGGGGGCCGAGTGGAGGGCACTCCTAAAGCAATACCATCCTACATGACAGGAACACTCCATGACGGGTCACAACAGGAAAACAACAAACAGGCAGACAAAGAGTTTCAAGTCTTTAGCTACATTTTTTATTTATTTAGTCTTTAATGTCCCTGTTCATCTTCACTTATATCTCCTCCAACCCTTTTTATTGCTTTTCTGTTGGTGCCTATATTAACAACAAGAGACGGTTGAAATGAGATATGTGGACATGGGACTGAGCTGTTCGCTGTGTACACTTCCTCTTTCAGTGCACTTCATTTTAAATGCTGTACCATGACTCTTAGTCCAGCTGATATTAAATTCCTTTTATTTCCTGCTGCAGCACATGATCTGCTCCATAGCGAACACACCCTTTGATCTCTTGTAAAAAAAAGGGAAATTTATATTTCATATGTTTAGATGGCGTGACTCTGCCCCGATTTGAAGTCGTAACTGTCACAATCCTTCTGTTGAAACGTCTTTTGTCAAGGCCAATGAAATGGCTCCAGTTAGTCGCTGAGCATGTTAATATCAGTGCGTAGCAGTCAGACATCAGCAGACACAAACATGCTTTTCCAGCTGTGCATCCAGGACAACATGCATGTTTGCTTTTGATTGTTGAGTTATGCACATTTGGAACTTGTCTAAAATTTTATTCAGTTGCTCAACTGATGGGTTTTTTTGGGGTTTGTTTTTATTTAGTAACAGTAATGGCATGGTGGTAGTTATGGCATGGGCAGTGTGTGTGTCTGTCAGTACACCCATTCATCCAGGCTTACACCTGTCAGGCAGAAGAGTAGAGAACATAATATGATTTGACAGGTGAAGTATTGTCTTTAGTCAAGGTGGTAGTTCATCAGGGCTGTTTCAGACATGTGCAAATACAAAATAGAGTGTTTGTACCCACCCCACGGCAGGTTCTCTCTCTGCTCAGTGTGATCAGATGAGTAGCCGACTTTCTAATTCCGCTTAACATCTGGTTGTGTTTCTCTAAAAGTTTACTCAGTCTTAACTTTCCACCGCAGGGCTGCTGCATGTAAACCCCCTGCAGTCTGCACTGCTACAGCCTTAACAGACCTAAATTAAAATGAATGGAATACTTTGTGTTTCTGCTATCGTGCCTGATTTGGTCCGAATGAGGCCTCAGCACAGAGTCGGCAGCAGAGCCACGGGTTGCTTTGAAATTTTGATGAGACAAACTGATGCACTACCACTTACACATTTTAACAAATATACAAGGTATTTATTAAGGGAGCAAATCTCAATGATTCAATTTGTTTCATCTAACAGCACCAACAGGTCAAGTTTCTCACTTATCCAATAAAATGTTTAATACATACTGAATGGATTGACACATGGCGTGGAAAGCCATGGATCTAGAATGGTGAATCCTAATGACTTTTTAGTGAATAATTTGCATTTATCAGTGTTGGACGTCTTATTTCTACAAGCCCTGAGAACGTGTTTGTAGGGGGTTTTAGTGCGAAGTTCCATGTGCTACTGCAGGCACTTATATAATGCTTGGCCCTGACATACAGTATTAGTTTTCAGTTTATAAATTCTATGACTTAATGTAATGAGGTGCATGATATGTGACTCCTTCACTCCAAATTGTGTTGAACTGGACTTTCAGACTAATTTGACAACTAATTACGTTTGGGTCACTTTGTACAGCTTTCCTACAATCCATCCATCTCTCCAGCTTTCCACTCAAAAAGAGTTACATTGCCGTTTCCAGCCTTATTCCATACTCTGTCATGTTGGATTTTTTATGTCTTCTTTTTTCTAGACCCACAATCAATCAGAGAAGCCTTATTTCAGTGGATAGAGTCATATTTCACAACCAGCAGGGTTTATGCGGATTGACTGATCAAAGACCTCACATTTCTAAGAACAGGCAACCTGTTCTTCTAACCATGCAGGGATATTTTGATAAAAGAGGATGAAGTCTCTGTAGCTTAGTGATCAGTCCATTGCCAGATTTATTTCTCCTTTGACTTAGTTCTACATCGATTAGACACAGTTGGAAGGAGTTTAAGGCAGAGGGTTTTTCTTGCACCTACTGAGGTTCAGAAATATCATTCAGCTATGTAAATATCATCTGGAAGGCTAAACATGGAACTGCAGAGAGTTCACACCCACTGCGCTCTCAGTTTGAGCTTCTACCGACTGGCCACTGATCCAGGAACCTCAGGGCCAGCCACAGCATGAACAAGAGGTCTTTTGTCTCTGCCGCCATGCAGTTTTTACAGGCAAAATGTTTGCATCAAGCAACAGTGGTTCTGCTATAAGATTGTTCTGAGGTTACATTACTCATCCCTTGGCTTTGCCTATATGACCTGTGTCTTGAAACTATTGTAATGTATATTGTAAGATGCATTTTATTTGAATGGTGTGTTGTGTTGTAATGAAGTGTTTGTTTGTTTTTTCTATCATTAGGGTGCAGAAGTGAACAATAAAGTCAATTCAGTTCAATTCAGCATCCCACTGCCTTTGCTGTTGCTTCCTTACTGTTTCAGTTTAGTCCAAGCACTGTGATCAAAGTCGTTGCCATTCACTCCTCAGCAAAAGAGCCATGCGTTTTTTATCAGGAGTTGGTAGAAATCAAAACGAAGGTGAAAAAAGAGAAACAATTGTGCTAACATTCCACATGTGGACACAAGTTTCACTCCAATTTTTTTTTTTTTTTGGATTAATTACTTAAGTTGTGTTTCTGCCAAGCACTTTTGGTGCAGCATGTACTGAGGCAGTCACAACCTGTACAGAAATGTATGGAAACCCTAGATCTGCTCTGCGTTCCCCCTGCAGACAGTAGGCCTGCTCTTCATCGTAGGTATCAGTCTCTCTGGGGCTTCTTACCAGCCCCTTCACTTTTCCAGGAGTTGGGAAGAACATACAAGACCTTTACTGGTTTTAAAAAATAGCATTTATTAACTGACACACTGTACCCTTTACCATGCAATTTTTGGCACATTAAAAACTAAGTGCCAACCTTTCACCCTTCTCCATACGCACTCACCATCACCTTTTTCTGCCTTTTTCTTGCGCAACCACACATGTACTTTGCACACTTTTGTAGTCTTTATTCTCAGTATGTGGTTGTTAATTACAACAAGGAGACACGCTCCGTTTCAAAAGGTTGTAGAAAGCGAGACAAAAGACAGCAGGAAAAAAAGTCCGGATAGATGTGAAATCTCACATCACAGTGAATAATTATTTTCTCTGTCTTTGACAAATAATTAACCTGCAGAGATGTTACCCCACTTTTTAGTATCAGTGTGCTGGGAAACTGAACAGATAGGTAAAGTAAAAATGGGGGAATATGGAGGGGTTTTATTTGTATCATATACAAATTGTGACCATTAAAATGATATAACAAGCGTTGTTCTGATGTCCAACCTTCTGAACCTAAACGGACCACTTGGTGAAAAAGGGCTTGTGTGTCTGCTGCTGCTTGCTGACAGAAGTCAGTGTGTTCGAACTTTCAAAAGCACCAACAGAGAGAGAGCTTCAGCAAATTAAGGTTATGTACAAATTAACTAGTGTTTTTTTAAGCACATAACAAACTCTCAAATAGGGAAATAAAATCAAGTCAGGGTTGCAGCAATATTGCACAATGCTGACATTTAGAAAATAACTGCATACTTTGCAGGACTGTTTCAGCCTGCTGCAAACAAGCCCTGTGAGCGGTACTTAGCAACACACTAACAGTCAGAGTCAGTCTGACTGCGGTGCAGCACAGGAAGAGCTCCTGTGATATTTCCACAGAGGTGGATGCTGATATACATCCTGTTGAGAATCTCAGCTGTTTACTGCCTTATTTGCATTGCATTGTTGATTTTTTATGTAAACTTAGTTAGAATTCTTCATTATTTATGTAGAATATGAGAGCAAAATATGAAAAGGAAACAGAAATGAAAAGAAAAACAATGTGTTAACACCTTCCTTACCATTTTCACAACAAAGAAAAACACACACACACACATCTATATCTCATCAGTTGCAGCCTATTTTCAAATTGCAGATTAGGTTTGGTCTCCATTTGTTCTCCTCTGAGTTGCAGTGATGAGCTTGTGATCAACCTAATCCTGTCTGCATAAGAGACATATGAACAACTCTGTTTCACAGGTTTGGAAAATCCAGGCTGGGTTTTCCAAGTGTACAGGGGCTGAAACAGCAACCCTTATTTGAATTTGCAGGGTCAATTCAGGTTCTTTTTGTCCATCTACATGAGAAGCTGAACTTTAGTTTGTTTCCCATTTAAAAATGAATAAACCACTATTTCCTGTATGGAGGAGAGTAATTCATGTTACTGTGAATAACACATGTGGTGCAATTCTCAGGTCTTTTTTTATTTATCATATATTGAGTTCCTCTCTTTGGGTGTTCATTTCTTTTTCTCCTCATCCTTTTTGTTTGTTTTAGAGCTTCAGTGGCAACTGTTGCTTGATCAGGACTCTGCCAGGACTGTGGCTCTGCCTGTCTATCTGTTGTAGTGCTTGCAACTGTGTTCTATCTGCATTCCTACATCTTACAATAGACTTGGCATGAACTCTTGGCAGCAGTTTTGCTTTGATTTTATTGAGTAAAAGATATCCTTTTGCTCCTGATCCTTTTTTTTAGCTGTCAGTTGTTTATTTCACATCAAGATCTGTACCTTGAATTCGGGTGTGGGCATGGCATTGTGTAAAGCTGTTGACTACTTTCTGAGATTGGCTCCTTTCTCAACAGGCAGGGTGTGAAATGACAAAATGTATTGTTTTACAGCTTGAGGACTTAATTGTGATGTTTACAACCAGACACATCTTTCAGTGTGGCGGCTGTGTCTCCCCACTAACTTTGTCAAAGCATAAAGGGAGCCTCATGACATTTGCTTGATGTATGGAGGGAAGATAAAACACATGCTTCACAAAAGAGCTAGACTATCTCCACTTTGTTGTTCCAATATCCTCTTCATTTCTTTTATAGCGGCAGTATGATAGGATCATTAGTCATTTGCACACGTCCGTTGAAGCCAAAGAATGATTGCTCTTGTCTGACATCATCTCGGGCTGGTATTTGAAGCAGCAAAAGAGTCTGGCTTTATCACAATGAAAGAGACCAGCTGAAAAATAACAAATGAGGGACCACTTTCTTTCCTTCCCTGCTGGAGATAATCTTGTTTTTGACTTGAGTGATAGGCGAGGATTGCACAGGCGCTCCATCTGGTTCTGACAGCTTTGCCTTGATGTCAAAATAGGATTTCTTAATCTAATCGCAGTGTTTCGAAACCAGCATGTTTGCTTGCCTCCCTCTCTGTGCACATCACTGTTTGCGATTCCTTCAACCTGTATGGAAATACTTCCTCCGATCCAGAGGAACACTCGGTTACAATAATGGCAGAGAAAAGAGCACTACGCAAAGTGCACAAATGATATGATACGGGGTCTTTTGCAAATCCTGCTAGTCCAATTTAGTATACACCTGGAAATCTAGCCCAAAATGATCTTCCCAGATGCCTGCTGGATGATTTTAGTTGCCAGTGTAAAACAGGGAGGACTCAGGGATAGATTGGGCACAGGATCAGGTGGGCTCGCCAGGGCAAGGAGGTTTTGTGTCGACCAGGATTAGAGGAATGATCTGTGTCCCGCTTGCTTCTTAATGCACTGTCACATTATGCAAATCCCAACTCCATATGAATGCCACAGATACAGTAGTTGTCTGCCTGCTACACGTTGTCTCCACATGAGCTGCACGGATTGACCTCAATTTGTTTCACAACCACCTATTTTTTTATCCATTCGCTCCCCTTTCTTTGGCAGGCTCTCACATTTCTGTCAGAGAGAGAGCAGTAGTAAACGACAGCACACCTTTGCCGTTATTGTGTTTACAGGATAAGGAAAGCAAGATCACAGGGTGTTCTCGTTGTCAACAAGACCAAAGTTTAGACAGAGGAGAAAGGAGCGCTCCTGAGCCTGTAAGGCTCTCACAGAGACGAGTCAGCTCCTCGCTCTCCCATCTTGATCTGCGTTTCTTTAGAGTCAGCTCCTGCTCTCCGTCCTCAGCCTTTTACCCCTCCGTCTCTTATCTTGCCTGCCCTCCTCCCCTATCTGCCGTACTGCATCCTGCCTTTCTCCACCTTAGCACCTCGCTCGCTGATGGCTAGAACCAGGCTAATTGACAGACTGACCTGAGGAAAAGTAGTGTTACTCCTCCTTTTGTCTCTGGATCAAACATCCCTCTTGTCTCTCAGCAATCCTCTCCTTTTCCTTCCTCTCATTCCGAGCTCCACAGACTTCACTGGCACCAAAGCCCGCTGCTCGTTGTTCTTTCATATGGACTAGAAAATGAATCATAGCCATGAGCGTGGGCAGTTGGTCATGATAGATGAGGAACACAAGGCCTTGGAGAGGGCAGAGTGGAAAGACAGTTTGACTGGCTTCCGCAAGGTTGAACTTTAACAACATGATGCCCAGTGCTGAGACTGCCCTCCAGCCCTGTGCTGTCAGGAGACCTTCATCTCATCAGATGCTCATACACTGTAAAACCCTGATAAGTGACTTTAACTCAAACTGATTGTTCAAATTTGTGGTATTGTTGAACACAAATTTTATTTCAAAATTATATGCTACTTCTTTTTTACTGATTACAAACATTTGTATTGAGTAGATTTACTTTTATGACAGCTTTAATTTAGTAACTGTAAGACATAAACCAAACACACTGTATATGAGTGTTATAAAAACCTTAAGTCCTACTCCAACACAAGGTCTTTGGATTACGGGGTAACAAATTCACTAGCTTATTTTTTTCACGTCCTTGTACTTCATAACACAATTATCAGATTTTCTCAAATGCCATAACAAAAACCCCTCTTGTGGCTCTGTATATCCAAACTACAGAGGCAAAAGTGCTCATAAAAAGATCTTAGTAATGTTTGAATCTGGAAATCCACATTCTCACCATGCTATAAGAAGGAACACTCTTAGGGCCCTATCGTACATCCGGCGCAAACACGGTGCTATGATATTAAGATAGTAAATGATAGATAGTAAAAGTATGATAGTAAATCCACTTGTGCCGGGTCTGTGCGCCCAGGGGCGGAGGTCTGAGAATGAAGGCGGAATGGAGGCACGTTTCCTATCTTACACCCGGCGCAATGAGGTCAAATGCGCCAGGAGGCGCAAACATAAAAACAGCCTGGTAGGGTGCAGTTGGCTAACGTGCTCACACACTTCTCCACAATCACACACACCTTTCTTTTCTATTTCTGCCTCTCAGCAGTGTAAAATATTTAGATGTGTTTTGGACATATTTAGTGAAGTTAGTAAAATGTCCTTTGAAAATATTTTTGATCACAAAATATGAAGTTTGAAGTAAA
>JAQNCA010000032.1:934937-947926 GCA_029783725.1 Acanthurus tractus
AAGAGCTGGAAGAAGTGGCTGGGGTGAGGGAAGTCTGGGCTTCCCTGCTTAGGCTGCTGCCCCCGCGACCCGACCCCCGATAAGCGGAAGAGGATGGATGGATGGATGGCCTTATATCTGCATACACCACTGTTGCCAATATCTATTTATGTCCACAGCTCTTATCAAGTACATGATTTGGTACAACATCTTGGGCTTGCTCTCACCCAGCTGGTTACTGAGGCTATTTCCAGATTTGTGAAATACAGCCCTTTGATCCGTCATGAGAGGGATGTATGCTAATTAATATCTTTATCCAGCATTATAATTTTCAGCCAAAGGAAAAAAAGATGATGACATTTTAGTTTATATTTAGTTGAATTTATCTGTCATGATCTAACAGTCATACAACTAGTTGAATTACTGTACATAAGAAAGCCTCAGTGCCTCAGACACCGTCCTGGGAAAGCCATAGTAGTTTGAAATATTCAAGAGAACAAAAGCAAAAAAACAAAACACAGCAAAAGAAAACATTTGCAGTCTTGATTTACTCACATTGTCCTCATCAACTTGCTGTGCAGCAGCAGCAACTGTTTTTAAGTGAAAAGGCTCTGATAAAGCCCCTGTGCACTACCTGCTCAGCATAAAGACACAGTTAATGACTGGCTGGTGAATGCGGTGGAACATTTAGTAGCTGAAGAGCTTGATATTTCTTCTCTTGAGACCACATCAGATGAAATGGCAGAGTGAATATTAGACCCTTATTTATTGTGTGGACACAGACATGCCTCCAAAAGAATGATAATGTACTGTGTTTCTGGTTCAGGCAATAGGCAGTTTGCTAACATGTTAAAATGAAAATATACTCCTTTACAGAAAGCCCATGAGGACGCAGGGATTTTATTTCCTCTAAACAGAAATGCTCTACATAATATTTCTGCGTTATCAACTGTGAGCCCAGCTACAATGGCACTATTGCCACTTCAGTAAACCACTTAAAAGGTCCATTGAAACTGCACAAAGCATCCTGTTTAAAGAACCATATGTTCAGAAGTTTGAAACATGAGTAGTCTCTTTACTACAAACTATGTAAACAAATGCTGTGTTCAGTGATAAACCGAAGGGACAATGGCTGTTTGGTACATAGCCACCACCACTTTTCTGAACTCTGAGCCAGAACTATCGAGCCTGCTGGGGATGAATATTTGATATTAAAAAATAGATTTCCAGTGGGGATGACAGCAGTGGAATAGAAATAGGTCCAGGGCATGGCTAGTTCAACTTACCATTGGAAAATGGCAAGCAGGAGTATGTTCAGTACAGTGTTCAGTCTTGTATTTATCTGGCTGTTGTGGAATGATACAATATAGCTTGAAGAACAATATGGCTAATTTATTGGCATCAGAAAATGACCCACTGTCTAATGCATCAGGACTGAGGTTGTCGGGAGGCTATAAATAACTGGCATCTGCTGCTACTGTGCTTGATGCCAATAAAGTATTAAAATGAAACACAACACAGGCTCATAACAGTGCTGTGCAGATTCATGCCGTAGTGTGAATATTAAGCAGTGTCGCTTATTTCATTTAGCTTTGCAAACTGACAGGCATCAGAGTACATGGGAGAGTGACAGGCAGGGAGACCTCAAGGCAACATAACAGGATGCAGATGGGTGGGGGGGTTATGATGCATCTTTTATAGCTTCACTTTACTCCTCCATTTGCTCTACTTTGTTTGGAGCTTGTGTGTTTTTTTTTGTTTTTTTTTTCTAATTTATCCCTCTTTGTCTTCTTCCTCTGTTCCTTGTTTGTTTTTGAGTGCTTTCCCTCGGGGACCGCCTGAGTAAGCGCCTCCCTGAGTGTGACAAGCACTTAAGGGACCATTGAACGCCCGTGTGGATATGAAATCCAGCCACTATCTCACTCACACACTCACAGACTGGAGGCTTTTATAAGCTGCTTGTCATAAGAAAGTCATCTGGGATGGTCACAATCCAAAATCTTTTATGCATAAGGAGATGATACAGTTGATCTAATCAACCACAAACTAAACTCTGACCTTTTTTGATTTAACCTTAACCTCTACCCCGTTTTGGCCCAACAATATGCTTTCCATTCCTCCATTTCTCTGCCTCCATCTATTTTCATTTAATCAACTTTGATTCTTTGTGATTCTGATTCTGTGCAATAGAATCTGAGTTGAGCCGCTGAGATGAATGCAGGGCATTAGCAGGGCTTAACCTTGCTTTCCCTTACCTTGTTTATAATATCATTTCCATCTACGGTTTAGAAACAGCAGATTTGAACCCCCGACTGTAAGCCTGCTGGAAGTTGTAAACAACAGGAATCATTGTTATTTCCAAGCCTGATAGGTGTCCAACATTGTGGATTAGGACTGTGAATGTCAGTGTGTGACTGTTTATTTGTGTCTTTTTTAGCAATGCTTTCGCTTCTGTAAATATTAAAAAAACATACTTGAGAAAAAGTATGTGAAATTCAGATTTGATTATACCAAATTTATAAATATATTGCAATGTTACCATCATTTGACTTTATAATTTAAATTATATAAGCAGACCAGTGGACTGTGAAATAATTAAGGAACTTGAAACTTGGGTTTTTTCTGGAACTTTAAAGTTCATTCTTGATCTTGGAAACAGCAGTTTGACAGCCAGTTCTCCAGGCTGTAATTAATTTGTGTTTGCAAAGCTTGCTTCTACATTTTGTGACCCTGACCTTTTTTTCTAAATTAAAGCACATTAAAATAACAGCACATATCTACTTTACCTTAATATAAGCACCTAAAAATTAATTTCATTGTATATAACTTGGGTGTAATGCTTTAAGGCACTAAGTCACACACACCATCAACTATCATTGGTATGAGTGGTCTTTTATGAAGACATTTTTTCTTGATGAACAGATTACCTTCCTGTATGCAACTACATTAGCTGAGCTGCTAGCTTACTGCTTAGAGTACCAGGGCGCAAAGTGTTTCCACCACTATCACAGGAGCTTTCAACAGCTTGCAGGAGGAAGTTTAATTCCAAAGCAAACACTGTTGTACAAGAGCAATGTCAAAACTGGCACCACAACTGGAGTCAAGCACTTGTGATGAAACTGAGCTCAGAAGATCCTGCAGACATCACAACGGAGGCAAAAGAGGACATTAACAGAGAGAGTCAGAGGAGTAAAAAGACAAAAGATATATGCTGGATAAGAATGGAGTTTAAATGCTGATAGAACAGAGAAATTACAGGTTCCAATATGTAAATGTGCAAACTTGATGGTTTCATCCATTTAAAAAGCTTGTCCTAAAAAAACCTTTAGTGATTAATAATTTGTGTGTCATTTTCCTGCCATACCAAGACATTAACAAGACAACAATTTTTCACCTCAGTATTATTCAAGAACCAGACCTATTTATTACTGCTGCATCCTGGAACCATATTTTGTACATTTGAATATTTAAATGATTTTTTTTCTGTTCACTTCATTACCCTAGTACTTAGAACCCAGTTGAGTCCATTCCATTAACAATGTAGGGATGTTTTAATGTCTTTTTATATCATTTTATATTTTTTTTATGCCGACTGAAAACTGATGTTTTTGCAATGGCTATTTTATTTCCTTTTTTTTTGCATTAAAATCCACTCACACTGAAAAAAGAAAACTGTTGGACAAACTTCAAAAAATTACTTCCTTTGGTAAGACACAATCAAATTATCTCAAGTCCAGTTAACAAGTTGAATCAACACAACTGTTTTAAGTCAAATTAAGTTAATAATTTGAGTTATTTCAGATCAAAGGTTTGCATTAATGCAACTTAAATTTTAAGGTAGGCCGACTTAAAAGAAATACTTTTCTCAACTCATATTTTTTCTTCACATTTCGGTGGACAGGATACAGGGAGAGAGGATGGGTAGTGACATGCGGCAAATGGTCCAGGCTGCAGCTGAACTCGCAGATTGGGTAGACTTACCTCTCTTCCGGCTGGGAAGAGAAAACTGCGGTTCAACCTCAAGCAGAAAAATTTGAAAAGACGTGACCTTGACGTCATGACGTCAGACACAACTTACTAAGAGAAACCTAATTGAGGCACTTTGACACAAGTGCTGATTGTGAACTCTAAAAGAATCTATTTTCGAGTCAAAATTTGATTGATTGATAACCTGATTGTTAACCCATCAGCATGTACATCAGTTTATGTGTATTTATCAAAGTATGTTCCCTGCATCAGCCTACTCTTGTGTTTTTGCCTTTGGGTTCTGCCTGCTACCATTTTTTTTTTAATATACTCGTCATATTGCAGGCATACAAAGTTTGAATTTCTACATGTATCTATTTCTCTTCTTTTTTTTCTTGTTGAGGCCTTTGGGGTCTCTGGTTATGTCATTTTTGTTTGTAACACCTTCTTGTTTTTTTTCTGTAATAGTCACATTTCAGTTATGTTGTGTGAGATTGTTAAGTTCACTCTTTCCCATGTGTTACTTATTGGCGATGATGCCTTTGTGACTAATGGTTTAGTCCATTATTTACAATCTAGGTGTTGAACCATGAGCCCTGTGAGATGCAGTAATGTGTTAATATATCCTTATAATGTGTTTCTTCACCAGTTCTGTGAGGCAGGAACTCTTCATGTATACGATGGCTTTATTTTCTTCTTCAATATTACCTTTTCGCTTCCAGGTGCATTCCAGTGTTTTTCTCACTGCATAGCATGGTTGGCTTTTGCAACTTGTCTGTTATTTATCATACACAATTCTGTTGTTGGCCTATGGTTTGAGATTTCTACAATAAAATCCTCAGCTTTTAATCATCAGTGAAATTGTGGAATAGATGTTGTGTAATTGTCTTTTACATTTCTGATAATTTCTGATGAATTCATGGATAAGCATTTTGAAGCATACTTTATTTGCCAAGTGTAAAAGTTTAAGTACTGAAGGCAAATTCATTTTCAAATTGAACCTGTAATCCTGAAAAAATGGTGAGAGGAGCATAAATGAATGTTAGTTAGAAAAAACATCAAAAAACACACAGACAAACAAACAAAACATCAAAAAACCTCGAAAAAAACAGGTTTTACTTGCTCTTTATAAATAACTACTATGTAGCAACAGCATATGAACTGCAGTTAACATCTACAGTATCTTTGTCTGATGTAGCTGAAGCTGTAGCTGTTTGCAGACAAGGTCATTCTGACGTCCAGCTCTGATGTCATAACGGTGATGTTTCGTTACTCCAAATGCCCTGGAAGTCCTTGAACATCCCCGGTGCCAGTGAGTAAGAACAGTCAGACGGGGCTGAGGTGGTGTGATGTCGTTCAGCGGAGTCGAATTGTTGAATTTGCGACCATTTTGCCACAGCTTGTGGGTCAGTTATTCAAAAAGATTTCATGGTCTTAAACATGTAAAAGGCTGGATAATTTGCAAAAATTGCCTGAGGCTGAAAAGTCAAATATATTACTACATGCACAACTGAAGCCAGTCGACAGTTACACCATGTACAATTCACAATGTCCCAGTAAGATCTGCGAGGGATATATGCTGCTGCATTGAAAGCAATGGTGATACATAAAATAATCCCATGCCAGTGCATGTGGATAAAGAAGCAGGGAGCAGCAGCCTGGCCTACACAGGACGAGTGGCCAAAGCAAACAAAACCTTTGCAAGGGATTAAACTGGAACGACACTGAGGTGATCCCGCTGACTGCAAGATATCACAGGCCATCTGGGTGCTTGTCCTGGGAAGTCCCACAGCAAACTGGAAATACATTTTTAAGAGAGTATGACTGACTGTATTGTATGGTTCATATTTTTAAAAAGCAAAATCTCCTGCAAAAGTGATGCTTTTATAGAATCTTTTTCTTGATTTAAAAGCACTTAAACCTGACATCGGGAAAACAAATACTGTTTAACTGCAGTTATGTTTACTGATGTGATGGCACAGGCTAAGAAACAAATTAAAGCAAAAGAAACTTTATGTGTCATAGGACATTTCATTTTAGAAGTGGTTAAATATGCCTCAGAAAATCCAACTTTTATATTGCATATTCATACTAAGCACAGCACATACACAGGCAAAACCTACATGCCAATAGACACCATTATGACTTTTGTTACTATCAGAAACTATTTCACAGGACACTTGCATTTTCACCCTGCTTTTACCAACTATTGTTTTGTCACAGCTCACACAATCAGGTCATGTATTTAAGCAGCTGGGACGAAAAAAGCAGTGGCTTCTTAACCAACTTTTCATTTGAACTTCAAACAACTAAAAGGCCACAGTCAAAAGACGAAAGCAGTCTGATAAGTTCATTTAAATCTAAGTAGGTCAGAGAGATAATGTGGAACAAGGCCAATTTGTTTCAGAGCCCTGCAGGCACAGCAGGTACAGAGCTCTCCCCACCCCGCCTGTTATTCTAAGTCATTGCTGCATGGTGTCGGTCCTAACCAGCACGTGTCTCCTATGAATCTGGAGCTTAAAGTATTGCACCAAAAACTGGCAGGTTGATGTGCTGGTTATCCATCAAAGGCCATAAAACCACCCATTACTCTTCCAGACAGCTTGGGGTAATTTTGCTGTGGCTACAGGAGAAGGCGGTGAAGAAGGAGAAGAGGAGGGGGGGGATTATGCTCTTTGAGAAATGAATTTTTAATTAAAACATGTCTTGCACCTGCATGAACATTATGAACAGCAGAATTAACAAGAACAGCAACATCCCACACAAAACAGTCTGAACAATCACAAACATTATAGTAGAGGTTGGTGAATCTCATCACTGACTTTTCTCAGTTGTAAAGTTTGGGATTTGTACAGGACGGAAAAGCCATCCCCTCCAACCATGCACCTCATTCATTTGAACGCCCCGCCCTGAAACTCTCCAGTCCCACTCTGCTGGTCACTGCTGTTATCAACCAGCCAAAGCTCTCCTTTCTCTCTGATTCTCTCCCCCTGTTTTCCTTCTGGATCCACACTCACAATACTAACTACAAGAAATTGTTGAACTGCTTCAATTCCTCAACTTCCCGTAACATAGTATCTTTCCCACTCAGCCATGGTCACATCCTAGATTTGGTCTGCTTCACTGGTCTTACATTACATCAACTCTCCAGCCTCAACTTTTCTATCTCTGACCACCTTTCAATCACCATAGTTATTGCAATCCCCCTTCCTTTTCCAAGAGATAAATGTGTTATGTCCCTCAGAAAGCTCAAATCTATCTATCCTTAGCTTTCTCTAACTCTCTCACCAGTAAAATGTCTGCTGTCTGTCCCACACTGTCTGCTAAACCTTGTCTTGTCAACTATTATAATGACACATTCTCCTCCTGTCTTTGTCAAGCTGGCTCCCATTACGACGGGCACAGTCTCATACACACACTCAGCTGCCTGGTTTACCTCAGAGCTCCACCAAATGAAATCTTGTAAGTGCCAGCTTGAAAGCCAAAAAGAAAAACTGGCCTAACAGTGCATCTCCAAGCCGACACACACTATCTTTATAATACAAAGACACTGTCATCACACCCTTGTCCATACTCTGCATGAACCACACACACACTTGCTTTATCAACCCTGTTACCCTGTTTTCCATCATTTACAAGCCTCTTGAACACTGTTACAAAAACCTCCAGATTCCTCACATTTACAAAGTGCAGTTGTTTCTTTTCAAATAAGACCTGAAAATATTCGCCTGGGTTAGGTGTCTTGCTTTTGTGACTAACCAGTACTGACAGCAACTACGATATCTAAAAATGAAAAAAACATGATGTTGTGTATTGATACACATGTCACAATAATGTGTAAATAATCCAGCATCTTATCTTCATGTCTATATCTTCCTTGTCTCAGTGTGTCATCTTTGTTAATGCACCTTACCACTGTCTTCCAACAGCCTCAAAACAAAAATCAAGTGTAATTGTTCATTTGTACACTTTTTACACTTGGTTACAGTCTCTCTCCACCTCCCTTACCTCTTATTTTGAAGGTTCATTATTTGGTTAAAAAAAGAGAGAAAACAAGTACTAAGAAGTGCTAAAAAGAGGGACATTTGACTGATCACGTTTTCTGAAAGTGTCTGTGGATATTGTGATGATATCATGATGCTGAATTCTGCAGGGCCAAAAGAATTCAGGATATTTTCAGTCAGAATAGTGTGAAAATCTCATCATTCCAACAATGCAAGTGCTGATTGTCTTCTATTCTTTTTCTGCACGCCTTTCGTTGGTAATATCATGGTCATCATAGTCTCCACCTCCAAGCCTAACTTGATGACTCTAGCTCTGCATTTCCACTAAATCCATCACCAGCGCAACTTACTCCACTCTGAGTTTCACTCTGTTCCTCAACCCACCCTGCTGTTGTCAGACGCTGCAACTCCATCAAGCTCTGCCAAGGAGTCACAGCTTCTATACAGCCTGCATTGTCAGTGTCTGCACTTTCTGATAAATATTACCAAATTTTGGAGAAGCTAAAGCCTACTGATCATAGTGCAGCCGCAAGCTTACACTTGTGTCAGGCTTCGTTTCTCATACAAGAGAGTACTCTGATACTGACCAGGTTGGGATAAAGAGAGGACATCTTTCTTGGTATATTAAGGTCAAAGTAAAGTTAAACTTAATTCTTGGTTTAGAGTTTGGGTTATCTGTGCTGCAACTGTGTATCCTGAGCCGTTATCTCCAGACTTCAGCCACTAACTTCCCTGACTAGGTTCAGTGGTGCCACAGTGCAAAAGTAGTTATTTGTCTTTGGACGGACATGGGCTTGTCATTGTGATTGTGATTGATTCAACTGGGGATGAGCTCCACCTAATTTTATCCACAGCCTATCCTTTTCAGTATTTGATTTTTGTTTTTGAAATAGAAAGAAACACAGATATTGAGCATTTTGATTACGAATGACTAGTTTTATAGACACAAAAACACCTGAGAATGAAGAAAGTCTTAAATAATTGTATGAGAGTCAATGCAGTCTGGCAAGGTGTTAGACTCCAAAATCACTCATTTATTTTCAACAACATTTTTGAGCATGTCAATCAAATAACAAGGAGTTTTTACACACACACACACACACACAAACACACACACAAACATATCTTATTACCTGTTACAAACTTGACTCCTGTTACAGGATGCTTTATGCCACATCATCCACAGTACTATATATGCTCTTTAAAAACATCTAACAACGCTGCAGCCTAAATGTTTAGCCATTCCCACTCCTGGAGCAACTACAGCATCAGCCTCTGGAAGCTCCACTGGCTTCTTGTCTCTCAAAGAACACCACCTTTTGTCATCATCCTGCTCTTACTCCATTTTTTCTTGCAGACTTTGCTTTACTGACACCAGCTTCCTCTTTCTACCACTCACAGCCACCAGTCACTGGACCTGACGTCACTACGGAATAAGCAGTTGGTCACTTTGCTGAGAAGCTGAAGGTTGCGGCATGTCACCTACAGCTGTTTATTGGCTGCTCCTCTGGTGTTCAGAAGTTTCCATTAGCGACAATAGCCATGTATAGCTCACTAGCTATGTTAACATGAACCAGATTCCTTCAATTCAGTCAAAACCTTCACTGACTGGAAGTTCCTAATCCACTGTTTGCATGGACACTAAATAAAGTGATCAGATCATGACATGTGAATACATGCACAAAGCGTTTATTCGGAATAAATCATTTTGACAAGGGCAGAGTTGTCTATTTATCCAGAAGGAGTAGAAGTAGAAGAAGAAGAAGTTGTACTTCTGCCTGTGTTGCAAACAAACCGCACTGCGTGTTTACAGGTAGTCCTCCTCAGCTTGTCTGCTCGTTGTGGTCCAGATGTTTAATTTTTTACCTCTCTCTTGCATCCATGACTTTAGTGTCTGTTTGTGTGCTTTTTCCCCTCAAAGTTTGCTGCTTGCTGAAAAACAACTGCCTGCCACAAAGGTGGGAATGCGTCTCACTGACGTAGGGCAGACATGCGCAGTAAGGATAATTTCACTCCAACACGCTCAGGACAAGTGTCACATGGACACTATTCGGAATAAGCATTGGTAGAACACCACCCCTCTCTTTGGGAATGAATTTTTCTCACAAATGGGTCGTATTGGATTAGAATCTTTATAAAAAGAATTTATATTCTGATCAGGCTTTTAATCTGATTGTTTGTGTCCATGTAAACATAGCTACTGCATTTTTTGTGACAACCACATAATCAAAACAGCTTGTGTCTAATAAGTTAAACAACTTTAAAA
The DNA here is from genome assembly GCA_029783725.1 of Acanthurus tractus. Taxonomy (NCBI): domain Eukaryota; kingdom Metazoa; phylum Chordata; class Actinopteri; order Acanthuriformes; family Acanthuridae; genus Acanthurus; species Acanthurus tractus. Next base: position 945,153 of record JAQNCA010000032.1, read on the forward strand.
TGAACTAAGTGTGTAAACAGCTTAAACCTCTTCCTGACCACCAAACCCTCCACTGTCCACTGGTGTCTGTCTCTGTCCTGCCTGCCTTCAGGAATACACACATGCACACACAAACACACACACATTCTCACTCATTAGTGCGATATCTCTCCTACCATTTCCAGTTGACAGTGTGGCAGCTAGGGTGTTTTTGGCAATGTGGCCTTGCCTGGAGACACAAGTAGGGACTGTCAATGTGGATCACACCCTAACACTGATGTAGATGTACCTCCTTTATGACCCCCCAGAGTTACCCCTTTCTGCTCCCAACCCCTGCAGAGAGCACAGTGTGTTCTGTCAAGGGAATTCTTAAACTAGCACAACAACCTTTTAAGTAGGTAAATCAAATTACCTTCATACCTTGACTTAGCTTTAGGGTTTGGTATTTTGTTGTTGTAATCAACATAAATAATCTTGGGAAAAATATGATTCAAAAGTACAATTTGTCCTCCAAACATTCAGCACTTCATCTGCTGTCCTTGACCTACAGTACTATTGACAATATTGCACATTTTCTTTTTTAAGTGAAAGTAAATAGCATAAAATAGGATAGAAGAGAACTGAATAGAAAAGAATAAAGTAGGTTTTATTTTCATTGGGTGACAGTGCAAAACAACAGAAGTAAGAAGTATTCCCTGTGTTTTTAGAAAAACAGTAAAAAAAAAAACAATGCATCACACACAGGCAGTACTTAAAAAAGCATGGAGACAGAACAATAGTATGATGTATAATGTTAAAAGTAATATAATATTAATAATATCAAGAACTCTACGGAGCTTCTAAAAACGGCCCAGGTCAAGTGTTGTGGGTAAAGTGCTTGTGAAGTGAGAGTCTGTGAGTTAAGGTTTGGGCTCAGGTGCTTTTCAGCAATGTAACAGCTCTGGGCAGAAACACCTAGACAGGTGGATGTCCTCAGTGGCTGGCAGCTGTGTCCGGGTGATATTTTGGGCCACCTTGGTGACTTGCTGCAGGGCTGTCTGGTCCATTTTTGGCCTTTACCAAGCTGTGATGCAGTAGGTCCGCATACTTTGCACTGTACTACTGTAGAAGGTTCTGAGAAGGTTCTGGGGCAGCCCATCTTTCTTCAACCTTCTCAAACAGAAGAGGCATTGATGTGCCATCCCAATGACAGTGTATGTGTGTTGCCTAGGAAAGGTCCTCTGTAATGTGCACCACCAGAAATTTTAAGCTGGGGACTCAACACAGCCTTGCCACTTTTGAAAACTGGGCTAAGAATAGATATCTTTTATCCTGAGGTCCATTACAATCCTCTTTGCTTTCCTGGTGTTCAAGGTCAGCTTGTCTGTGCAGCACCAGACTATCAAATAGTGTATCTCATTCACATTGCTGTCCCTTTGTTGCTGGTAATCAATACAATGGCTGTTGTGCCGTCAGTGAACTTTGAGTAGGTGTTTGTTGCATGGACAAGGCAACAGTTGTGAGTGAAGAGTGCATACAGCAGAGGGCTTAACATACACCCCTGAGGCAGCCCAGTATTCAGGGTGACAGTGGAGGATGTGTATTCTCTCAGACTAGACTGACATTCAGGGGGATGTTTGTTTGGTCAGAAAATTCAAGGTCCAGTTGCAGACGGCAGACTTCGACCAAGGCTGTGGAGTTGGGCGCCAGTACAGTGGAGATGATGATATTAAAAGCCAAGCTAAAGTCACCAAAGAACAATCTGACACATGTATTTGTTTTTTCCAGGTACTCCAGGATGCAGTGTGAAGAGCAAGACTGCTCGTCCTCTGTTGATCTGCTTGAGCTGCAGCCAAACTGGTGTGCATCCAAAGTGGCGGATGGAATTGAAATGAAAGAATTACAACTAGCATCTGGGGGTGGTGGCAGCTGGGCAATAGTTGTTGGCCTGCTCAAGTTTTCTGTTTGGGAAAGGTTACAGTGGTTGTTGCTTTGAGGCAGTTTGGAACCATGGAGGTGGTCAAGGAGAGGTTAAAAATGTTTTTGAAAACCTCATACAGTTGTTCAGGGCTTGTTTCAGTACTAACCCTGTGACACATCTGAATGAGTTGATTTCCTCACACTGATACTGCTCAGAGTCCTTCTGACTTTGTGGCAGTCCAGTTTCGGCAGATGATGGTGGTCAGGTGGGGGGGCATGCCTGACTATCCCCCGCCTCCAGTGTTCTTCCTGTCAAAGCGAGCAAAGAACGCTGCGAGTCCCTCTTCCAGGGAGGGGTGGCTGTTCACAGGTTGGTTGTCAATCTATTTGTAGTCTGTGACAGCTTGCATCCCTTGCCACATACGCTGGTGGTTGTTTTCATGAAAGCTGTCCTCAATCTTGAGTTTGTGGTTCTGTTTTGCTGCTCTGATGCCTCACTTTAAGTTAGTGAGGCAGAACTTTAGGTTGCAGTGTCATCTGCCCTATGAACAGCATCTCTGTCATAAAAGTTTCACCTCTTTGGTCATCCAGGGCTCATGGATGGAAACTCTTGGATTGTCTTTACTGTTAAAACATTATCTGTACAGTAGTTGACGGAGGACAGAACAGATAAGGTTATCCCCGTCCGGCCGAATAAACGAACGAACAAATGAATGAATGAATGAATGAATAAGTAAATAAATAAATCCTTGTAGTTCAGCCTGTTCACGCTGAGTGTAGATACCAATACGCCCGCGTCACCGGCGCACGGCGAAACCTTGGAATGAAAGCGGATTCTCCCATTGGTTCATTCATTTTTGGACGGAGAAACTCCTATGAATTGATGAGATGATTCT
>JAQNCA010000032.1:970291-983534 GCA_029783725.1 Acanthurus tractus
ATATGTTAAAACTATCTAAGGCAAACAACTTAAATGCAGTTGTCAATATGAATGTTAGAATCATCAACTCTAAAGCCTTGTCCTAAATAGACAGCAACTTTGAGACTTCATAAAGAAAACAAATTGAAGTCAATGATTCATAAACTTTTCCTCAAGGGGTGGTCATGCATCGTTTTAAAAGGAATAATTCTACAATAGTTAGAAAAGCCAAAGCTAACTGGAATACAGGCAAAACTATTCTTGAAACATTTGCATTGCCTTCACAACTACAGCCACTTAACCAAGGAGCATTCAGAAAGTATATGGTTGTGCAGAGCTGCAATCCAGTTCCACCAGATCTATGCCAGGTCTCAGTGAAAAATAGAAAATCAAGATTGCGGGCTGTCATCATGTCTTTGAGAATGAAAGATTTGTTAGACATGGACTGAGTCATGAAAAGAGTAGAAAACTGAATTGAGTGACTTGGCTGGTCTTGAATTGCTACAGCAGATTGTGATCAAATTATACATCCAACTGGATCGAAAGAATTCAAATGATGCTGGGTATTAGAGCTCTGTGAAGCTACAAGCCTTACAACCTTACAAAGGTGCCTAGTTACTTCAGTGCTGATTGAAAGAAAGTGAGAGACTCACAGGGGTGGAGGTGATCATGTTTAAATGGCAGAGGCTTGTATAAGATTGCAGGGAAAGTATCTACAAAGAGGATGTCACTGCTCCGGCAATAACCTTTTAACCAGATGTGTAGTTGCCCTGGACCGAGTGGAGCGGGTCTGAAATAATTACCTGCTACTTGCTTTAAAGTGCCCAGCAGACTGTGCATGAGGCACACAGTACTTTTTTGAAATTTTCCAACTGTAGGTGCTCTTTGTCATTGGTTCCACCATGAACAGAGACTGCAGTGACAGAGCTGTGCTGTCAAGATGCAACGGTGAACGGTGGTGTTAATGTCCTTTATGCAGGTGCTGGGATAGCAGGAGGTTTGACTATTGGGCAAAGCCATGCATCAGGCCAAAAAGTTTCTATGACAAGTTCCAAAGGTGCATTGCAGCCTGTCTACCTTTCGAGCTGTGCAGGGCAGTCACAGGCAAGGCACAGTCTGCCAGGGAACATAAGATTTTGCTCGTAGCAGATGTAGAGAAGACCCTATCTTTGTAAAGCATGGCCTGGAATGGCAAGCGGTAGAGGATGAGAGGATTGTCCTGTTATGGCTGCTGGAGAGATAGGAGGTTACAGTGATGATGAAGGAGGAGGCTGCAATTCCCCATACAGTGGAGGGAAGTCAGCGTTGCTGGTGTAAGTAGAGTTAGACCTGGGCGCGCGCTACCGAGTGAGCTAAGGGGCGGCCCAGGTCTAACTCTACTTAAACCCAGGACTTATCTGGAAATGTTGACTGGTGAGGGGGCAGCAGGAGCTCAGGACACAGACCAGGCCTCATATACACAGGACGATGTGTTTATGTGTGTTAATTTGTGCTGGCCTAAAGATCACGGGGTTCTTCTTAGCTTCATGGTTCCATTGGAAAACAGATCTTCTACCACACAATTGTTTCAGAGAGACAAAAGCAGCTGAAAGAAGGGGAAATTAGTGGGGCTATAGGTTATAGATAAAATGAAAGAGATGATGGTTGTCAACAATGACTGAAGTTAATGTCAGCTAAGTTAGCTTGATCAGTCAGAAAGCTAACAAGCTAAAAACAAACACGTGTGCTGGGTTGTTCTGCCAAGAGCTCTGAGCATGTGCTTAGCTTCTTCATGTCTGCTATTTGCTACTTGTGATCCAATTGTCTGGTAATTAACAACCTTTATCTGATCAAGAGCTACAATAAAAAACAGCCAAGATCTTAAAAATCAGTCCAAAACTAGCAGCACTGGCAGCAGGAGGGCAACAGTTATTAATTTCTGTTAGTAAAAATGGCACAGCATTCTGGGTTTAACTAAAGTCTTCTGAGACTTTCTGGGGCAGCCTGGAGAGGAAGGAACTATGATAGCTCAGTCTGGAAAATCTTTATACCACTTTTAAAGAAAGGATGGCTTCTTACTATTACAAATTTTGCAGCTTCAAAACTTCGGTAAAACGCCAGATATTGATTTTTAAAGTAAACTAAAAAAAAAACCAATTCTTTGTAGATAATATAAATTAGGACTGACCCCTTCTGGTTGGTTGGCCAGTATGCTTTAGTTAAGCTATTGCCAGATGAATTGAAATTTTGCCTGTGTATCTTTTTTAACAAAAAAAAGCAAAAACAAAAACAGACAAAAAAATATTTTTTAAACTACTCTTTAAAGTTATTCTTGTGTCAAAGGAATAAATAATGTGATCATTCATTAATCTAATTCTAATATAATTTTAAGCATGGCCTTTGACAGTCACTCATGTTGTGCCATGAGTCCTGGCTCATAGTTGGCTAACTACTTCATGCAGACATACTTTTGGCCTAACATGTTGCACTTAACATGCAAGATACACAGAAATTTATTTAACCTTGTGCAACACCAGACATCACCTATGTAAAACTCAGAGTCCACTTCCCCTCCTCCTGTCAGAGTCATGCTCAGAACACAGTTCACCCATTTAATGCAACAGTTGTATGTCGTGGTAGGGACTATGCTCTGCAAAGAATCAGGCACAGTAGCCTCTTATTTTCTGCTGCTTAGCCAGAGAGCGCACTATTTCATACATTCCACTTTCTTGCTAGCTAGAAGCAGTCCTGAGTTCAAGCTGGGCTTGAGGATTTTATCCCAGCTCTCTTCTCTCTTTCCAAAGCAACTGGTTGCTCTTGCTCAGTGGTCGTTGGAGGTGGTCAAAAATCTTATGTAATTCAAACCATATGCTTCCTTTTCTTTTGACAGGTGTGTTTCTACTTACGCAATACGCGTTTCAGCAAATGAAAATGAAATCAACATATTTAAATTAAAAAGGGGCATGATTGATGGAGCTGTGGGCCTCTGCATTTGAATGTGCCGCTGATGCTACTGCAAACATCCCTGAAGTATGTTCTCTCTTGACTGCACAGCACAACAACTAATTTAGTGCCAGCCAAACACAAGGAGGATGCCACGGCATTGTGACAATAGAGCATCCTCTATTGATTTTAAAGACAACATTCCTTTCATGACTGGGGAGTGATGGATGCTCTGCATCTTGGCTCTGACCCTGCACACTTGGCACTGATACACATTTCAGAGGTAGCTGTCCCCTCCTCTCTGTGAAGAGATGTAGGTCAGTCTGAAGGCCAGAACTGCTGCTGTCACTGGTATCTTTGGGATGGGTTAGGCCAAACCTTGTGTGCCTCCTATGGATTATCCTATCCCACAATAATGGGACACAAAAAATGTTTCAGCCCCACTATTTCTATGGTCGTGTATTATGCAGCCACAACAAGGCTGGTTAATGTGGTAGTAGAGCAATAATAACACTTTACTGCACTGACATGGATTAGAAACACCATCTTGGTGGTGATTTTTATGTACACACACACAAACACTATCATACATGTAGAAAGAAACTCAGGCGCACATACACACTCACGCAGACACATACACGCATACACACACATACACTCATGCTTGAACGATAGTTTTACCTGTGGTGCAGTTTATATTGAGCAACTTAGTTTGAGTCAACTTGATTTCTATTGATGAGCACTCTATCTCAGAGAGTAATAAACAGACACCACAGATGGTGATGACTAACTGCTGATGATGATGGTGTTTGTCTGTGCGCACAGTCATGAACTCTGATCTATATCAGTGCTTTCATCTCAGACCCATCACAGTAAACGGGACAAATTAGACCTTCACATTTCACAGACTTTCACATTTCAGCTGCGTTTGATTTGCTTCACAGTGTTAGGTTTTCAATGGCACTGCTTGCGGCAGCAGGGGAGCGACAGGCACCTGGCGCCGCTTATGGAATCTCTAAATGTGTTTACAGCTGTGTTAAGAACTTGAGCACCGCCAATCGTTACAGAGAGGCAGTCCTTTTGTATCAGACCCTAGGAGGTTTATCCGCAACGGCAGCTCTTATGAGGCCCATCAGTTACAACAATATGTGAGGGAGTAGCGTTCAACTTTCACGTTTCCTGTGACTTCATAGACCAGTTTCGATTGTGTGCAGTCATGTGACCTTCACAAAAATGTTCATCTAAAACATGACCTTTTCATGTCTTTATCATCATATTTTATATGGAATAAGCCCTCTTCCAGACTTCTGAATACATGTCCACTTCTGTTTTTTTCACGGATTCACATGGGTCTGATTTTGTTGCTATAGTTTTTCATTAGTGTTACCCTTGTCGGACTAATAATTCATCAATCAGAGCGAACTTGAGAGACCTGCCCTCCTGAGTCAAAGCTAGGATCTTGCAGATAAAATTAGCAGAAAAAGAACAGAGGATGGTGATACAGCCATACGAGTTGTTGTCAAGTCAGCTTACAAAAATAACAACTATTGGACTTGCATATTTCTTTAATCCTCATAACAAATATTGAGCAATTCAACATCCAATTTACTGGCTTCTCTATTGGCTTCAGTCATCAGTTAATCTTTACAATATTAGTCATTACTTATCAGCCAATCAGAAAACAACAAACCTCAAAAAAGCATGAAAGTTTGAGTGGAACCATAATTTGCATGATCACCAGGCTAATATAGATGACCACTGTTCTCAGAGGGTGAAGTTCTATGCTTTTGTCGACAACATGCAAAAAAAGTGGGGAAATCAAGTTGCAAGGCAAAGTAGTATTACGAGAAAAGGAAAAATAAAAATCGGCATGTTGCATCCAGTTTTTAAAGTTAGCAAAATGTAGCGCAAGTAATTCCTCTTTTATTTTTTTCTTTAACAACCTCTTGACCTTTTCTTTGGCACTTCAGGTCAAATTTTCACCGATATACAACAAACAATTAAATCATGCCATGAAATCTGCCCGCACATTTTCTGAGCAATTTAGCTAAAGCTGTAAGAGAGAACAAAACAGCAGTGCAGGATCTGCAGAGAAGGAATGAGGAACAAAACAGAGTGAAACATGAAACATTCATTGCCTGTCAAGTGCTTCACAATCCACAGATATTTGATCTGATCTGATCTGCACTGTACATGTTCTACATGAAAAGAGGCTCTGTCAGAGGCCAAGAGAGAGATGGAGTCAGGAATGAGGAATTAATTTCCAAGGCACCAAATCATTAGCAGCAGGCTGTTCTTCATGAATTAATAAACACAACAACGTGTTGCTTTTTGAATTCAATTACAAACTAGGTCAATAGCGCATCCCAAATAATTAGACCTGCACATTAATAGATTATTTAATATTTCAGAGTAATTTAATCAACAGCACTTTGGCATGTCAGACAGACATTGATTGATCTGAAGAAGAAAATGACTCAACCTTTATTTGTGCCTGCAAGGTTAACACAGCAAGTCAGCAGGAGCTCATGTTAATTAATTAAATGTCAGACAGGATTAACACTTGATTTTAGTTTTTGGTTACAAACTTATGTTTTGTGTAAAGTTTTCTGCATCATAACATGTACCAGCAACTTTAACAAGGAGTATTGTTGCAATTAAGTATTTTTTAAGTTTTAATATTATTATTGTTTGATCTTGTTGTTTTCATTGTCAGTTCGTATTCCAGTCGTTTACCCTACATTTTTAAAAGGAGGACTATGTAAAGCTGTAAAGTAGATTATGTAAACTCTGGACTAAATTTAAGTCTTCAATAATTTCATTTCCAAACAAGCTCCAACAGTAAGAGGGTTTTTTTTCGGGCTGATGAATGGTAAGTTAAGTTTTAAATGTGCCTTGTTGTTAACAAATCCTATTAAAATAACAAAACTAGCAATTTGCTAGTGTTTGTCATTTCATTTTTCAAAAGACTTAGAAGCAAATCCATAAAGTGGTTTCTTTTATAAAATGTCACAAAAGAAGTGGAGTGCATTTGTGAATAGCTATTTTCAGTGGCTGATTAATCCACATTTGGTGCCCTAGTGAGTATTTCTGGATGAAGGACGGTGTATGTGGGACTGAGTCAAAAAAAAACCTCCACGAGTGTTCATTGTAATGAAGAAACATGTCACCCAGCATAACAGAGTCACTCATTGATGTTATTTAATTCGTGTGACCAACAATGAAGCTGTGTGATACAGAGAGAGAAGAGATGTCAGACTTTGATGCACATGCAGTGCTTGTCAGTAGGAATCATTGGGTTTTGATTTCGCTCTCACGGGATTAGGTGACAATAAGGACATCACATAGCATAAGTCACCAGATTTATCCCATAATGAAGTGCTCACTGACAGGCCGTCAGTCAGGGATAAAAAGTCCACAGTTCTGCAGCTCTTTTTGGTATGAGTCTACTGTTGAAAGAGAATGGATATAATGATATTATAAGATCTTTTTTTTTTCAGGACACTGCCAGATTTACTGAGCCTAAAAGTGGGAGAACTTCTCTTGTCCTTAGCGGAAATGACATCCTGACAACGTTCTCAGGAATGAAAGCAACTTGTGTGAGGAAACTGAGGGAAAAATTAGGGAGTGACATTAAAAGTGAGACAAAGCAAATACAATTGCCTGTCTTTGAACTATGAGAAGGTAATAATGTAATCAAACAAACTCACATCAGATTGGTTATTATGACTAGCTTTGACCTTTAAACGACCCCAGCTCATTTATAAGTGTGCGCTTGTGTGTGTGCATGCCTCAGTGTGTTTATGAGGGTTATGTTGCGAATGCAAACTAAATAAGGCTCAATAAAACTGCTTGGCGAGTGCACATTTACCTGCTTTGCTTTGATAAATGCCAGAGCTAGCTGCGGAAAATTGGCTGCAAAGGACAGGGTGACTAATTCCCTTGCAAAATGTTGTAAGGGCTTTTGTACGTCTGTGCGTGTGTGTTTATGTTTGTGTGTGTGGGTGCGTGAAGGACTTACAGGTTCTTTGGATGAAAATGAGAACTGTTCAATAATACATAAGGCTGTCTGCGGAACACTATTACCAAAGAATATGTTTTATGAAAGCCCTTGTAAATGGTGGGGCTGGATATTTCCTTGCTGCCATATATTTTACAGATTTGACAAATTGCGGACAGGAGTCGATATTGCATTTGGGTTTCATGCTTGGCTGCTTAATATATTCCTTCAATTCTGAAAACACTGAAAAGGGGCTAAGAGAAAATATTAAGGACATTTTTTTCATTTTATGACATTATTCCGCTGGTGCGTAATCTATGACATCACTTGACATTATGGGGTTATCTTGCATCACAATATGGATATTAAAAGCTAGCTCACCTTCTTACCTGAATTGTAAATGTAAAAAATGCCTAAATTGAACCTTTTCTGCTTAGTTAAAAAAAAAACACACTCTGTCTATTTGTCTTTGAACACCCTGACATGAGCACTGCGACTGTGTTTTTAATTCAACCGATTCACAAAAATTATTTCCAGTTTTACTACAGTGTGATTTGTTTTGTCAAAGAGCAGCAGCCTATGTGTGGCTTGATCTCACTGTTTTCATGGTTAATTTTAATATCGCAGCATTCTTTTGTGGATTTGTTTTTCTATAATTTATTTTCATGTGCAATACACTGCAAAGCATGCCTCTCCAAAGGAATGACATTTAGATTAGATTGTAGTTTTTGATATCTTTTCCATTTAGTATTCAATTACACATCTACCTGTGACTTTTCAATACTTTGAGGTGCCTGCCACAGAGAGGTTGGCTGTAAACTGCTTTAATGAAACTTAAGATGTGTTTCAGTGGCTTAGCCTTGAGTATCTAATAGCTTTTGCTGAAGGAAGTTGCAGGGACTCGAGGCTGCAGGTACCAGTGAATTCACCCTTGAACAATAGTCTGATGTGAGACAACATTTATCAGTGTCGACTCTCTTTTTTCTCTTTGAGCTTGGAGGAGGTATGCACTCTTTCGTGGCCTGAGGGAAGTTTGCACCTTGTTTCTGTGGTTTCCTCCATTTTTTTTATCATTTGTTTGTATGATCAGTCATCATTTGTGCATATTTGTAAATGAGGGGAGGTTTTGTTAAAATTTCAAAGTGTCAAAAAAATGTAACCACATAATCTCTTATTGTAGGTAGTTTTAAATACATTAGTTTCAAAATAAATAGTGGTTTCATGCACAGATTCATATCCCTCAGAGGATAAACCCTGTGGACTCTGATGATGTATTTTTTTTCTGCTAACGACATGAAGATGACATTTTAGAAAAATATATTAACTGTAAAACTGTAGAGCACCCTCCACTTCATCCTTTTTACAGATGGGTCAGTTTCATCGTTTCATTAGCCTCTCAGTCTCAGCGGGTCATCAGTCACCGTCACTAGTGTGTGGACTCCACGAGGGGGTTTATCTTCAGGGCAGAGGCCTTCAATCACAAAATCTCCCAGTTGAGTTTAAGTGCTACATTTTTTAAGGACATTATTAGAACATTTACAAATACTATGACTTAATTTACTTTACAGCCCTGATTGAAATAAACATTAGCCACCAACACAGCTAGTCAACTACAGAGAGAGAGATTGGCTCTCTGACTTGCATCAAAGTCACATGACACATGACGAGTAGAAGGTTTTTTTGGTGACTTGTTTGGCACTCTGAATTTCAGTGTTACCACCAAATCAAGTGGTTTATGAAATACATGTATAAATTGTTGGCTTGTTTCCAGCATATCTGATCTGATGTGGTTGTGTTTGTCACTTTTTTTTTTTAACCTATTCTCGCTGTCTGCAAGCACATCATTTGATTCAGGAGAAGCTGAAGTTTTAGCCTTGTCTATTTTTTAAGTCCTAATTTGACATTTCTTTGTTTGAGACTGGATGAATTCTACCCTAACCCCAAGCAAATTACTGCCAGTTTTAATAACATTTTCTCAGGCAAACATGGCGTATGTGATACCACTGAAAAGCTGATGACATGCAATTAACATGACTTTTCAGAGCACGTAGGTTGCATGAGCAATTTAAAGGTTTTAAGCATTACAAAATCTAGGTCTTGAATGGTTAATGAAAACACAATAAAATGAATGGCCAAAACAACAAAAGCAAAACCAAATTTGCATTAAAAAGACACGCTTCTTTAAGTTGGGAAGAAAAGTGGTCCCAATCAGCAGTGAGAGAGGGTTCTGTTGACAAGGAGGTGACTTTACCAGTGTCAGATCATTTGCTTCCCTCCAGTCCTTGGCTTCTGTTAGAAGAAGGCAGATTGTCTGGTTTGGTACACATGCCATCTGCAGTTCACCGATGTCAACAAGATTTCAGGCTACTGAAGCTCAGTTTTTTTAAACAAGTTATCTCTCGGTGCCGTTTGGAGCTGCCAGTGAGAGAAGTCCAGCTTTCATCAGGCCACTTCAAATACTTTGTGTTCGCTGTTTTGATTTATTTTGGCTCTCTTTCCCCGTCTTTGGCATGAGCTTCAGCCACGACACCTCAGGAAGCCTTCAGCTGTTGGTGTTCTGCAGCACATGTAGGGCAGTGGTCAAGCAGCTCTGTTGGTCACACATGGCTGTGTTGGCTTGATGGGGTTTTATTCCTTCGAAAATGCCAAGGAACGTGTCATAGCTAACCTTTTCTGTAAATGCATGTGTTTGTGTGTTTGTGTGTGTTTGTGTGCGTGTTTCCCAGCAGCTCCCTGCAAAATAACAAGCTTTCTTTACAGCTTCCCTCAGGGAATTGAAGTCACACAGCAAGTAACAAAGGCTGCCTTAGTTTCTGACATTGAACTCTGTTTTAGAATCCAGGTATAGCAGAGCATGTCCTTTGTGTTTCATTAACAATTTTCTATCAAACTGTTATCAGAGTGCTTAGGCCTTAGAAGTTTTGTTTGTTTGTTTTTCAATATTACTCCTCTTAATTTCACAGGACATAATTAATCTATAGCCTAACACACACTCTCCTCTCTGTGAAAGACTTTTTATCCGATTCGATTTGAGAAGTGACAAGGGAGGCCATTTGACAGACACACAGACAAATTAATTGAAGTGAAAACTGAATGCACACTTTAAGAATCAGGAGGCCACCCCGTGTCAAGCACACACAATCCTACATGCACACACACACACCAACACACACACGCTGAGCTATGAAAAACAGGAATTTTACCATTTCTTCTTGTATATGCTCCCAAGGTTGTTTGGGGTTGTTTGCAGTGGTGACAGATATGGAAATACCAGAGAGGCTTTTTTTTTAAAAAAAGAGCTGAAAAAGCTTTAGAGTGGCCCTCCTCTGTGGAGTCGCCTTTAGAAAATATTCTCTGTACATGTGTTTGTGTTGTCCTTGAGCAGTGTATTGTATGTAGGGGCAAAGGGGAGGGTAAACATCATTAACCCGCCATATCCAATTTTTAAGATGAGAAGAAAAATAAGAAGTTTACCTGGTGGTGAATAAACTATGCATTTGTAGTCAACTTTCTGCAAGAGCACCATGGCCTCATCCTGGTATGCATGGCTAGTGTGCCTGTTAGCATTTGGATGGTTACACAATTTCTGTAATTTTTCCTCTGTATACCACCACAGTGAATTTTAAAATGAAGCATTAAACCATAAGAAAAAACATTCCAATTCTTTCCCTCAACAAGATACTGTATTGTTTTTGCAGCGTGTTTCTGTTATTATCCATCTGCCCTGTAAAACATTGGTTTATCTGTTTTTTTAGCATTTGACTTAGTCTGGGCAGATAGTACAACCCTTTGCTCATGAGAAATCATCTCGTTACCTCTATCAGCAGGGACATCATCAGTAAACACCGGTGACCTAGTTCCATTGGCAGGAACACATGCCCATGCCAAAACACTGCCTCCACCATGTCCGACACACAACATGGTATGCTTCGGATCACGAGCCAGTCTTTACCCTTTCACATCCTCTCTTCCCCCTCTGTTACCAGCGGTTTGTATCTTTTCATAAACCTTCTGTACTTTGATTCATGAAGGTGTCTCTTGATTGTTGCCTCTCACAGTGACAAACTTACCACCTCCAAAGTATGCTTGACTCGATTAGATGTTATGAAGAGGTTTCTGGATTGCATGTGTAGTGGTCCTAGGACCAGCGATGACATGCCAAGCCAACATTTCAGAGCTTTAATCGGCTTAATTTGTTGTGGTATGAGGAGGAAGCAGGCCTTAAAACTGCTTGCTGTCCAATTGTCTAATTACTTCTGAGCCTGTGAAATAGGACTATGTACAAAAATGTCTGGTGTTCTATAAAAAGCTCATGGGATATTTTTGTTGAACCTTTGGATTATTGCTTAAAGTCTACACCACAAAAAGGCCATCTTGACAGCTTCATTTGAAATCCATTTGGTGGTGCAAAGAAAAAAAATACCCAAAAATCTGTCACTGTCCAAATAATTATGGACCCTACTACGCAATGTTACATACCAATTAGTTTTCGATAAATAGACATGTTTCAGTTAACAGAAAAAATGTTCTCAACATTACATACTCTATGAAATGCTTATTTCCTACACCTTGTTTAGACTGTAAAATACATGAATTATAATGAACTCTTTTTCTATAATCACAGGTCCTTTTCTCCATAATTAGTTTTCTTTCTAAGTACATAACTTAAGATGAGAGTGTTCTTGAAATTGCTTTCATAATATTTTGTTGAATTTTGTTCAAATGTAGCTCAATTCTGACACGTGATCTGCTACTTCAGTACACTTAAACAACAAATATTTCTGAGAGAGTATCTAATATCCAGGAATTGACATAACAGACATTACTACTGGCTTTTGTCAGAGCACTGTGACTGTGCAAGGCATGCACATCTGAAGACAGCACCAGTTTATTACAGCACGATTGGCTTTTTTCTATTTTGTCTTATAGTTGATTTTTTTTTCAAGTTCCTCATAGGAATCTGTATCCTTTCATCGGGGAGAAATGATCCTCTGTATCCTGTACCCTAGCTGTGTGTCTGAAGTTGCCTGAGACATGAAACTTCTCGACAGTGTGTGTTTAGAATGAAAAGACAATCTACCAGTAACAATCAATATAGTCTTGTGCAGCTTCCATCTTGCATCTGACCTTGGTGGATAGACTGTTGTAGTCGCTTGCATTTTATGGAACATAAAACATACATAATAAAAAAAAGACATTTGTGTTTCTCCTAACAACAGATATTTAAAGAGACTAAGAACAAATAAATTCCAGTATGTTATTTTAATCTTATTGCAATTTAGTCATAAAAATAGGTAAGCTGTCATTTAGTGGGCTGCCAGTTTTGTTTTGGTTTTTTTTCAAAGCTCTACTACAGTGAAACATATGATTATGACATGTGGATTGCTTTAGAAACCTTTAAATGAAGTTGATAATAACCTGACACAGGCTATGAATATGACTTTGATCTCTAACCTATTCAAACTGAACCAGAAAACTTGTTCTTTGACCACAGCATTTGCACCAGCCCCTGCGTCCGACTCCCTCTTTACTTTCAATTCAGTCCCTCCAGGAATTTGCCATCGCAACAATTAACAAGAACTCAACCAATCTCCATGAATTCTGCGCAACCTTGCAATTTTTTTGTCCAATCACTGCAACTTTTCCGCAATTTTGGCCAGCCTCTCATGAGTTGCACCAATAATAGCAGTCCCCAGCACAAACGTAATGCACGTACGTCACCGAATTCACTTCCTTGTTTATGGTTTGAAGATGCAGACATGTGATAGTAATGTCTCTCACTTACCAACAAAAATTACTGCTAAAGACTGTGCAAACAATTCCCCGGTGTTCTCCATGAAAGCGGAGGTAGGTTTTGCACCCTATTATTGACGTGGAACACAAACGAAAATCATCGATTGACAAACACTTTTCTACTGAGAAACATATTAAGAGAATAGGTGGAATGAGTGGACCACAGACCAGACAAAAAAAATGCAACTTTTTAGCAATTTTCCCTTTCTCCCGCTTTTTCATCACAACAAATAAACATTGCAGCTTACATCATGATTTTTTAGAAAAGCTGCCGCAAATTCAGGCATTTTAGGCTGCAACAATCTTGAAAAACGCCCGCAAAATCCTAGAGGACCTGTCATGAATTCAATTCAATTCTATTCAATTTTTTTTTCAATTCAATTTATAGAGCGTCAAATCACAACAAAGTCAATTCAAGACACTTAACATATAGAGCATGTCAGGACCACTCTATAAATACATTTAAAATTTTAATTTATAGGAACCCAACAATTGAAAGCAATTCCCACATGAGCAAGCACTTGG
The DNA here is from genome assembly GCA_029783725.1 of Acanthurus tractus. Lineage (NCBI taxonomy): Eukaryota > Metazoa > Chordata > Actinopteri > Acanthuriformes > Acanthuridae > Acanthurus > Acanthurus tractus. The sequence continues at coordinate 983,511 of JAQNCA010000032.1, forward strand.
CGACAATGGCGAGGAAAAACTTCC
>JAQNCA010000032.1:995094-1006251 GCA_029783725.1 Acanthurus tractus
TCAGGAAAAAAGTTTTGTTTGCCAGTGATCTGGCGCTCACCAGGCCAATCCTGGCAGGAGATGCGGCCTGTAGTTCCGCGGATTGGGGGGACCGGTGCAGCCACCTCAGGTTCCGGAGATTCAAACGGCGCTGGCGGAGCCGAGGAGAGCAGGGGCGGCGGAGCCGGAATCCCTGTCCAAGGTTGGGTTCCTATGAATTCAAACAATCGATGTATTTATAGAGTGTGATCTTGACATGCTCTACATGTAAAGTGTCTTGAGACAACTTTGTTGTGAATTGACGCTATATAAATAAAATTGAACTGAACTGAATATGAGTAAAACTTGCAGCAACTCAGTAACTATCTTTAACTTACACCAAACTAACCATACCTTAAACAGACATAACAAACAACCACATTCACACACAGGCAATTTAGAATTACCAGTTAACCTGACTTGCATGTCTTTGGACTGTGGGAAGAAGTCCCAGAGAGAACCCATGCAGCAAACTGTTCAGAGAGGCACAAACCCCAGCAGGGTCGCAACCCATCTCCAGCCCCAACCGGGCTAGGACCCACAACCTTCATGCTGTGAGGCTGCAGTGCTAACCACTGCACCACCATACTGCTTCTGTCATGCATTTATTATTCTTTTAAATAAGGTATAAGGGTGCTTTAGGGGACATCCCTCTTTCACATAGGGGGGCACTGCCTAATTCCACTTTTTTACTTGTGCCAAGCAAATATATATTGACTTGTGTGAATATTCTTTAAAAGCTGCTGCTGCATTTTTTTTTCACTTTCCCTTTGTGTTTGTTGCATTGAGTAAAGAGGTGCAATATCATACAGTGCACCACAGCACCTGCTTCTCCATCATCCAACTTTACTGAATAAAACTGAACAGGAGATTGTGAGCTGAAAATAGAGAAAAAAACAGCTCACCTTCAAGTCATTCTTTCATAGCAGATGTTGACTAAATGCTATTAACACTTATTGCTTCAGTGAAAAAGGATGTTCAAGAAAGCAAACCAAAGGATCCATTTCTTCGGTTTTCCAAATCTGCGGGATGAAAATGAACACAAAGTCACAGCCTGAAGCAGCTACAGCTTGCCTTCAAGGTAAAAACTGGGCTTTTTTGAAAGCGTGTTGGCTGCAGAGGTTAATTTCAGAAATGTTTACCTAATTAGCCAAATAAACAGCATTTTAATAAGCAGATTGTTACACAATATTTTTGACACTTTTTCAGAACTCAGTGTGAATAAATTGTCATTTTGCACAATGCACATCCAAAGGCATTTTTTCTGCGCAAATGCAAAAAGTTATTGGTCCTTTGTGCAGATTTTTTACTGGCGGCACATACAGTCCTCCTGTCTCCTTAATTTAAGCCCCCAAACCCTGGCTGTACCTTTTACTCAGCATGACCATGATCTTTCCCAAACATTCACAATATTATAGTTTCCATGCCCAGAAACTGAACTTAAGTCAACTTATACAGTCCAACTTCATAATTTACAAATTTTTGACAAGAAGCTTCTGCGTTTGCAGTCTGCACAGCATACAACACCCTCTGTCATTTGACCTTGGTAAACCCTTCAAAACTCCCTGAAAAATACTTAAATAGTGAATAAACTTGAGAAACCTCATGAAAGGAAACAAGCAAGGACCCAGTTACAGCACAGACAAATATGCAGTACAAGTTGTGTGTGTAGAATAAAAAAAAAAAAAACAAGCATTTATACAGACGCAAAAGAAAATATAGGAAAACATCTGTGACAAATTTTTGGGGGTTCTGCCTCTAAACAGATGACAGAGGCCTAACAGCAGCTTTGTAAAGACAACAACGTGAAGATTTCTCACAAATAAGGTGGAGACCTTTTGTTCATTTGTTAATACACACATATTAGTGGCCCTGCAGTGAGAGGAGGATTTAGAAATAAAGCCTTTATAAAGAAAAGTGTGTGCCTGTTTCTGTGGGCCGCTCAATGGGAGGCTCATTGCATGTCCACAAGAAAATGAAATCCCAGTCCAGACAATAGCTCCCAGTGGGCGTCATGGCGGCTGGAGATATTGCTGCTCTCCTGCATCAAAGAAAAAGAAGAGGAGGAGGAGGAAGGAGAGGTCCCCTGAGTTAAGGATGTTTTCTATCTTAGAGACGTGATTTCAGTCCAACAGCCTGAAGCTTTCATTCAAAATGACAAGACTGTGTTTCTGTGCATGTATCAGCCATCTCTCTCTCTCTCTTCCTCTTACACACACACACACACACACGGCCAAAAGAGCCTTTTAATCAATCTTCTTGCCTTCTTTTCCTTCCAAGCCTCATATACATCAGGTGTGGCCTGTGCATACTTCAAATCACCCACCATGACTGATTTATCATTGGCTTCATATCCCTCCCTAGCCATTGATCGGCCAGACGTCTGTTGCCCTGAACTTCCTCTGGGAACCACTTCATCTAAAGATGGAAGTCAGGAGCTTGTCAGCCTGACACATTGGCTCTAAGAGAGATCAGCCAGCACCACTGAAGTCATTTTATACAGCGACTCTCAAACATCATCTTCACACTAGCTGCTGTGATGTATCAGCTGGATCTGATTGTCTCTTAAACCCAGACATCTGTTTTCTTCCGCTGTCTGTCTCCTTTCCTTTGTTTTTGTTATAATGTAGAATCTCACTTCTTTGTGCCTCTCATATGCTTGTTATTCAATAAAAAAAAACTACGCAGTTAGAAACAGTCTTCTTTCGTATGATATGACCAACAATTTGATAATAATGAGGGTTTAAATGAACTATAGACAACTCTGATATTACTAACAATATTTTTCAAACTTAAAAAAGCAATAATTACAGTTTTAATTGATTGGAAAAACAATTGTGATACGTTATACTTCACCCGTGGCTGTATTAAGAACAACAAACTACCACATGCACAATAATTTGCACATGGCTCGAATGGTGTCCCTGTGCTGATGCCAAATAAGCATGAGCACAAGATGGGGATGTGCTCATATCTGAATACATTGTTTCAGAAAGCAAAAATGACTTGTTGTTGAAAAAGAGGGGACTAAGATTAAGACTGAGATGGCATTAAGTCATTGTAGGTCGAGTTAAGCACCATTGAACCTCAGCTTGGTTGGAAAAAAAGGTCATATTTCCCTTCACACGTCACTGACTTAATGCAGAACCTGTCTATTTTGCAGCCACACAATTTTTATGGCCTATAAAAAGGAATGTTGTCTGGCTGGTCGTTTTTCATTAATTACTGCTTTTTATGGCCATTTAGGTGCAGTGACAACAATTCTTTAACACAACTATGTCAAATCATCAACTTTCAGGATCATATGGTGGACTTTTTAGTAAAAAGTTGCTTATTTACTTTTGCAACATAAGCAGCATATCAATGTGACCATCTATTCATGCTGATCATTAAAAACAAGAGTTTGCTTGCAAATCAGAGTTCCTGTGGTATATTTCCTGCTTTCTCACTGCTAATTTCTTCACTGTGTTATCCAGGAACTCTCTAATTGTCTTTATCTGTCATTTATAGCAGCCTAGCATTTATAACAGCTCCCTGAAAAGAGCTCAAACAGCAGAACTGGAGACGGACGCTACTGCAGTTTGACTGGAAACTGAAAACGGCTTGAGGACTGGAGCCCGACAACTACAAGGCTCTCAGAGGAGCTCCTCCATCTCATCTCTGCACTTGAGACAGGAGTCATCTCAGTGTTTCCCTTTAAAGTGCTGATGAGCATTTCTCTTGTAGGTTATATAAGTGTTTTAGAAATAATGCGGAAAAAAGTAGCGATTTTGAATGAGCCACCAGCCCCTGCATCTGCATGCATCACCATAGGTTGAATTAAAACCAGTTTATTTCAATAAGTTATCACACCAGTACCTTTATCTGTACATTGATTAAGTTCTGGTGCTTATGCACCCTAACCCTAACTTTAGGAAATATTGGGGAAAAGTTGGATGATGTGTTGCCTGACTCATCCTCAAAACAAATAAATGTATTGTTTTTTGCATGATGATTCCATGGAAACATCAGCAAGCTTTGTCCTTGTTTTTTGTGTGCTGGGGGGAGAGAAGAAATAGTTGAGCTATTGTGGATAAGTGTGTGGTTCTGTCTCTCTGCTGTTAAGTAGAGTCCCTTGGATTCCTTCTTAAGTTTTAATTAGTCTCTTCCTTTGCAGAGAAGATTTCCCACAAGTGACCATATGGGCACTAGAATTTAATTTGGACAACTTGCAAGCATACACGCCTCAAGTGTTAGGGATTGGGCTCTGTTCAGCGTTGCAGGGAAAAAGGCTATTTTAGTGTATTTTTGTATGTGTAGAATTTATTCTGTTTCTCACTCTCATAATATAAGCACATATTGAAATCAGAAGGGTGGATAACTGGATGTTTAATGATTCAATGCTGGAATTCTGTCATTATGTTTAACATCCCTCCATGTTAATGAAGGTGACACACTCCTCTTTATGTTGGCAACATGCAGAATTAATCTCAAGGCCTCCATCTCCTGCTTCTCCTAAGAGCAGTCACATTAAAGGTCACCATTCACTGCCAAAAAAGACACACCACTGAAAAGCTCAGTATCACATCAAACGTGTCCAACTGCAAGGAGCAGTTGGCTTCAAAACCAAATAGCCATTAAAATTCAATTTAATCATCAAAAAGCATGATTGCAAAAGACTTAATTTATAAAACCAGTGAAAAATAAAATAAAATCCAAGACACAGAGGTGAATTCACAAAAGAATTGTTAAACATGCACAAATGAGACAAAGAAACTGCATTTCACAAAGCACCTGCATGGGATGAAGTGCGCCTGCAACTGCTTTGCTAAGCAAAAAGAGGCTCAGTGCTCCTGTGCTAAAGGCATGTATTTATATTAGCATGTAGTTTGTGCTCAGTTGGCTGCTTTCTACACAAAAGAGCCTCATTGCAAATAAAAAAGTCCACAAAAAAGTTCACAAACACCAGTGCTACTAGACACAAGCAGTTTCTAAACATATATCACTCTACTGAAGTGCATTTATAATGTGTATGATGCCTGGACTTTTCAGTGATCATGGTGTCTGAGTCTGCCACTGCTGTCTTCAAATACAGTTGTCTCACCACATCAGTGAGTTTTACCATATGCACTATGAATATAGAATTAAATGGTCACTTTCATATGATTTGTTAACTATTTTATCAGTTATTTGAAATCAATATCTGATTCGGCTTCATGCAATAGTATGAAATCAACCAATCGACCAATAGACATATTGGAGAATAGGATCTTGTTGTTAGTCTTGATGGCCTGGATCAGACCCAGACCCAAAAACATCAGATACATTTCATGTTTAAATCATTTTCATTTTAAAAAAATGCTATGTTTTATTTGAAAATATTGTGAATTTGTAGGCATAATTAAGTCTCGCAAAAAGGGGATTCAAGATGACGGTGGCACACTGCCATTAAAATCTTCTTGTCTTTCTTTTTGGGGACTAATTTCAAAGAATTAAGCACTTAAACTTTAATGAATAAGATAAGGAGAGGCCCATGATCTGGATCAAAGATTGACACTACAGATACAGTCTTATTAAAAGCCTAAATGTACAGATGGCAGTGCATTTAAATACATATACAATGTAATGCAGTATGTTTACTTTTTAACAGATGGGGATAGTTCAAGACAAATGAAATGTTTTTTATTTCAGTAGAGCTTAGGCCATAGCCTCAGAAAAGGTTTTTTGACTTTTATTTATTTTGTTTTGGACAGAATTTCACCTGAAGGTTATTTGATATCAGAGCTGACAAGGCAAATGTGACTGTGCCTTATCAGATAGAGAGTACCAGTATAAGCTGTTTGAACTAGTTAAGGCTGAGCACTGTGATGTAGCCAACTCACAATAAATCTACTGTCAATTACTCATGAAACATCGATTTTCTATTTTCTTTTTTCCTCATCTATAGGGGACATTTGGATTTTTGGCTTTAATAAGTTGTTGATACGAGCAGCTTTTGAAAAGGGTTTGCTATTTTCATGTTTCCTAAGCCCTCACTGCATGTCCCCTTTATTGCACCTACCCCTCCCATCAACTCAGGTCTTAGTGAAAAGCATCCTCCCTAGACAGTAATCAAAGGTCTGTGTCGATGAATACCAATTCCCTCCTCAGAGAACCTGAGACAACATGCTTGTTTTATGTGTGTTTCCAACCTCTGCAGGGGGGAAATAAATGCTGGAAAAGCAGACTCGAAACATATCCTTATCCAGTGAAACTGAATTAAAGAGCGGTTAGGTTCCAAGCTTGGCAGTTATCCCAATGATAAATCAATTTTTACAATATCTTTGATCAATAACAAATAATCACTAAGATGTCAGCATCAGTGTATGTCAGCAGGTAAGAAGGAACTGCCACACAGAAACACTACAGATGTATTTTGGGTCATTCAGAAACATTAGCCATGCTTCACAATGTGCATGTTTTGGTATAAATTGTTCTTGTAGAATTGGAAACCTTGTTTTAAACTGACAACAGAGAGCCTGACTGGCTCATTAACTGTAGTGTGTTCTGTTCAGTACATGTCTTGATCAAAACCTAATAATCACATTATTTTTTTAATCTAAGCCAAATATTCTGATGATCAGCAATTTCTTTGTATACAAAGTAATCCACCTAATTGTTTTTTACATCTGTGATTACTGTGTAAACATGTCCTGTCAGCAGATACAGCTGCATGATTTTTAATGGTGAGACAAAAAGGGTGCAGTCTCTCCATAAAAAACTGCAACATAGTTAATGATCCTTGACCTTGGGATATATCCTTGACCTTGAAATATATATTTACATTCATATTATATTATATTATATTCATATTTTTTAACATTATTTAGTTAAAAAAATGCTCTCCAGCATGAAGTTAGGCTAATCTGTGAAAGAGCCCATCAAATGTTCAACGTAACATCATAATACATGACAGCTCTTGCCAAGACATATAGTGACTTTGCTTGAAGCCTCTCAATAAAGGCACTGAACATCAGGCAAAACAGCCAGAGGTTCACAGTGTTTTGAACTCGAAAGGCTCCAAACTACTATCAAAAATGTTGTATCAGTCAAACTCTAGAGGGCAGAGAAAGCTTCTTAAGAGTTTCTTTTTTTTCTTTTTTTCTTTTTATGTTGCCCAGAGGTTAAGTCAGAGCATCAGGCTGAATTGTGTATCTTCTCTGGCTACAGGCAGTCTCGCTTGAGTACAAGCCAAAAACAAGGACACCAGGATTGGGGGAGAGAAGTTCCTGCAAAGGTTTTCTCCAACAATATCAGGGAGTTCAAAGCTAAACAAGTGGCAGAGCAAATATCCCATATCCCTGGTTACCCAGTCCCAGCCTTTAGCTTGAGGCAACAGCAGTGCTGAGTGCTGGGGAACTGGAGAGCTTTATCGATTCGGACGTTCCTTAAAGGTTACACAGTCTCACATCTGCCTTCCCTGCAGACAAACAGAAGAAGAGACAGGGAAACTTCCAGGAGGGCATGCCATAAAGCATCGCAGGCGGGAGTATTTTGGAGGTATCTTTTAATTTCATGCACGACAGCTCTCACATTTGTTTCCCTCCCTTTCCCATTCGCTTCTTTTTCCATTCTCTAATGTTCCCTTCCCTTTGACTCCCCCCATCATCACCCCCACCCCTTTTCCCCGTCTTTCCATCTCCAGGGTCTGCATTCAAATGACTCTGCATCCTGAGCCTTCCGGATGGGACCGAGGCACGGAAACAGTGCTCATTTTGAACCTCTCCTTTCTAAGTACGAGCAAGGCACTTCAGCCCTATGCAAGCAATTTATTCTGCAGTGCTGATACAGCTGAGTGATGTGATGCAGTTTGGACGCAGAAATTACGATGCTTTTGAAACTTGGGCATTCTGATTTATATGTATTACATGTCAATGGCCACCAATAAATGGTGCATCCCATCCTTATTATGCAGACAGTAATAACCTCTTAGTTATGGTCTCTCCTGAGTTGTATTCTTAGAAGCCTGAGGGTGAGGAAAAAAGCTGACAGATATGTGTGAGGGTATGCGGCATGCTGCTGCGGAGCTGGGGACGGGGGGAGGAGGGGGGAGGTGTGTGTCAAATGTGATTACAGGGGGAAAAAAACAAGGTAATTAAGTGTAGCAAATTTGGCTTGAAATTCAAGTCAAACCTTTGACCTGGAGGACTGCCAAATCAGCCTCAATTCACTGTCAGAGTCAAGCAGGCAGGCTTAGGAGGTTGTCTGGGTTTACGACAAGGGATAAGCAGTTGGACCATGAAAGGCATGCTTGACCCTTGACCCAAGAGATGCCAAGAAAGAGAGGCCACTCAACAGCCAGAGGTGATTCCGAGGGTTCAAGTGTCAATCTGGCGAACTGAGGAAAGTAAAGTTGAAGTTTCACTGAGAAAACTTGGTTTCCTGTCCCTCTTCTGTGGTTGAAAGCTCTGTTATTGGATCCTTGTTATCAAAGCTCATTAGGACACTTAATTAGTCCAATATGGCCACACTGATTACTCCATACTGGATAGAGATCCAGTTCCAGTTTAACTATGTGTGGAAGCCAGCACAGGGCCTCTGACAGGTAAGCTTTTCCTTTAGTGCCCTATCTGTTTGCCTGTCAAGCTCATGTTAAAGGATCTCCCTCCTCTGTCTATCAATTTTTCGCCCAAGGACCCCCTTAAACTGTGCCTGTCAAATTTTATTTTGAATGTCACTCTGGTGCTCTGGGTTAAATGCTCCAACAAATCCAGGATCTAAACAATCTGCTTGTCACATGAAGCCACAACAAGCATGTGGTTCCTCTTGATCTCTTTCCCTGTCTGCCATGAAAACAGATAGCAGAGGTTTTGCATAGATAAGCTACACAGTCACGGTGCTCTAACAGACGGTAATCCCACAGCGTCTGCTGTACACCCTACAGGTCAATCTCAGGCCATTTTATATTGGCTTCCCGTTAACTTGCTTCTGCTGCTTGACGCTGCTGCTTTGTAATAAAGCAGCTAAACCGCAGTGTGAGTCGTCGTAGCTGCAGCGTTGGCTCCGGGGGTAATTGCATTGGAGTTCTCAGAACGCTCCAATTCCCTTAATTATTAATGAGTGTTATTGTAAATTATGGATTATTAGCTCCCCTCCATGACATCGAGCGGCCGGGGAGCCGCCTCATGATGCTGGCAAATGGCAGGAACAGGTGAGGGGAAGAAAAGCCGACAGGGTAATGAGCTGAGAGAGAGAGCTAAATGAGGACAAAAACTTCACGACAATAAAGTACAGAGGTGGGGGATAGAAGTAGGGAGGGTTTTGGAAAGGAGCTTCGTGCAGGAGGGTAAGCCAAGCCTTTGCACAGTTGTTTAGCTGTGTATACTAACAACGAGGCTTGCACGCACAAGAATTACGAAAATTACTGACAAGTCATTTGTGTGATTTTTCATTTAGATGCAGTTGAGAGAGATTTATCAGATTGGTGATGGAATTCATGCTTGTGTTTTCTTTTTTTCTGCATCTTAAATGGATTGAGTGGGTCAATTGCAAAACAAGATGACGCGGGGCATGCAAGACCGTCATCATTAAATCATTACAAAACATTAAATATGGATTTGTGTCATTTAATTCACAAGAGGAGGGATTCTGGCAGAGATGCTAATTGAATACAGTTCATGCTGATTGCAAATATGGCTGAGTTCATAAAGAGAAATGATGGCTTTTTTTGGTGTGTTTTTGCATGCTTGTTAATTGAGTCATCTCTGTCTAATGATCTAGGATTAAGCTTGTTGTCTGCAAATTGTTTTCTACTAAATACAAATCAAATCCAAAATCTTTCAATTGAACATTTCTCTGTGTGCACAAATCCACTTATCACATGGTCCTCTGTACAAAGCATAAAGCATTCTGTCAAAAGTCTAGGTGAAAAATTGATTTCAACCTTTGTTTAAGTTACTTTTTGGCAAAAGCATGTTATTTGTGTCCGCGATATTTACCTAAATTGTTCATTTCAGCATTTAAGATTAACAAAAATTATTACACATATTTTCATTTCATGTACCACCAACAAGCTTAACTCCAAAAACAACAAAGACTTCAAAATTGTATACAATGTCTCACCGGATTTTTTAACACAAACCAAGAAAAGATAACATGTTACTCCATTTTTAATGTTCCAGAGTGTAGCATCTAAGGGATCTATTCGTAGAATATGGCAGAAAAGGAATACAACACTCAGAAGTATTTTTTCATCAGTGTGTTTTCACCCAAAAAATAAAAATAATGTTTTAATAGCCTTTGAATGAGCTCTTATGTCTACTGAAGGAGAGGTCCCTTTTACAGAAGTCCACGAACTTGCACCACCATGATTCTCCAGCCGCACAGAATGGACAAAGCAAACACTGGCTCTAGAGAGCACTGAATATTGACTGTGAAGTGCAGCCAGTTAAGGACAGTCTGGTATTGTTTTATACTTATCTGTATTTAAGGATGAAACCTGCAGGTGGATTAAAAATACAAAAAAAGTATTCAAGAGTTTAACTGCAGTCACCATCCAGATCTAATTTTCTACCGTAAAATGTAAGCTTTTTACCATGACATGATATTGGGACAATATTTGACCAAATTGCAGTACTGAACAGTGTAGTGACAAAACAAGTAGAGAGAAAGGAGGCCACTTTTTGCTGTTTGGGCCCCTTACATCTGGAATGAAATTTAGATAGTTTTTGAAAACCCACTTTTTTTTATCAAGAGGCTTTTCATGATTTTTGGCCTGTGTGCATGCTTGTGTATGTGGAAGTATCTGTGTGAAAGCTTTTCTATCTTTTGCTGATCTGGAGGATGTTACCCATGCTGTCATTTCGCTCTGTTTGGACTTCAGTTCAGAGTTCTTTATCTTGTCTACTCCTTGAAACTATGGGATTCAGGACTGTAACAGAGTGGTGATCACATTACAGCTGTTATAGCTTCCCTTCGCTGTCTGCTAGTTCATTTTTTAAAACTGGTTTCATACTATGACTGACCACACAAGAGGCTGCACCAGATGTGGTCTAAACTGCATGTGTGAACTCCTCAGCCATTCAGAGACAAATCAAAGCGGCATAATTGTTTCAATTGTTGGGTTCCTATAAATTCAAACAATCAATGTATTTATAGAGTGTGATCTTGACATGCTCTACA
>JAQNCA010000032.1:1098416-1143529 GCA_029783725.1 Acanthurus tractus
TATATGTAAAGTGTCTTGAGACAACTTTGTTGTGAATTGACGCTATATAAATAAAATTGAATTGAACTGAATTGAAATTTACTGGAACCAGCTATTGTTGGCTATTGTTGGTTTAAGAGGATTACATCATAGTGCATGCTTAAGAGATGCTGATTATGCACGGCACCTTTTACTTTCAGATTTTAGACTGTTTTATTTGATGCAAATGATGCAAAAAAAAATTTCCCTAAATGATCAATGAATCAATTAATTATTAATCAGTTGAGTTAATGGTCCTTTTCATGACTGCTTAATATTAATTTCTAAATGCAGTAACCCCTACATAATGTATGAGAGTGTTCTGTATCCACCGACTGTAATGATTAGAGCTGCTACTTTGGGTACATTTAAATGTTTCAGTGCATGCAGTTATGTTATCGCAAAATGAGGAATCTTTTGACCAACAAAACTGCAAGACTTGAGTTATTAAACTTAACAGGACAGAAGACATCCTGCAGGGGAAATAGAATTAACATGGAACTGTGATGGAGCTCAGGATTAACTGGAGGAAGGCTGCTTTACTCCAAACAATTTCACTGCGTGCACCCACACTGTGCGAACCCTTTTCCTTTTAGCAGTCTGTTTTCTGACTCAGGAGGTGTTCTGAACAGAGGTCAGATTGGCTCCAGTGATTTAAATCAGACAAATTTAAGCTGATCTAAACAAGACAATGATGGATGTGGGAAGAAAAGGCTGGATTATTGCAGTGTAGAACTGGATCAGCAGCTCCTGCAGCACATTAAACTTCCTGAGCAGAAGCAAGAAGTATTATCCTTTCAAATTTTTGCTTTGACGTTGTGTTTATTAAGTGTTTAATAAACACCCCCCCAAACACTTACACACACACACACACATACACACATTTTTTCTGTTTTCCCTGAAAGACGCAGGGTGGTGTTTTCTCCTCCAGAGGGCTCTGTCTGGTTGTCTGCTCTCCCTCCTCTGTGGTTCCCTGGCAGGGCTTGTTGCTGCTAGTAATGGTGCTAATGTGGTGGAGGAGCTTGGTGCTGGAGTCATTGGTTTACAGTGCACATGGTGAACCTCTAGGTGTCACCCATTATCTAGTTGTTAAGGAAACAGAGGAGGGAGGCGTCTCCATCGCTTCACAGGAGCTATTTCCGTCTGCTTTCACAGTACATTCTCAGCCACCACACATCCTAGTTTGATTCTTTTGTTTTGTGTACTCAAGGGGCTCTGAGATTGCTGACAGAAAGTGGAGCTTTTCTGCATTTTTCTGGGCTAAGACAACAATCCTGGCTGTATCAAGTCATTTAGTGTTTGTGGAAATGCTTCAAAGCTTTTTCATATGAGCAGGAGCACGATGCGCAAATTGTAAACACTGACAAGAACCCAAATTTGCTGATGTGAAGATGATGGCTTTGTAATGTGCAGAGTGAAGGGTACTGCAGTGTTTTCATAGATTACAGTCTTGTAGTCTGTGAAGTGTGATAAAAATGCTAAGGAAAAGTCATTAATGGGTTCCCACGGACCATTGAAATATGTTCAGTTGTATTTTTTGTCTGACCAGCAGCCAAAAACAAAAAGAGATACTATGTTTACAGTGAAATACAAAAAAACCCAAAACAAATCCCACACTGGTATTTAATTCAGAGTCAGGAAATGATCATGATTTTTTTTTTCCATCAACTTATCTGTAAATTGCCTAAACATGTCAGTTGCTGAACAACAAAGTAAAGGAATTCTTACAATCTTCCCAACATCTTGCTTTATTGATATTGCAATGACACATTGTCCTGATTTCTGATGACAGTTTACTTGGAACCTTTCACATGTAGTTTGTCCTGTTACTTTGTGTATTCATTTACTTGGTAAACATGGGTGGACGACTAGCATTGCTCTTGAGATTTTATTCACAGAGGTCTTTAAACAGTCAACAAGGATGATGTGATGCACACGCAGCTTCTGAATGAACTTTGTGTTAAGATTACCTTCTCTCTTACTTCATTCAGACTTTCCCTAACAGTAGCTTACTTGCTGTATTTGTATGTCAACAGAAAACTATTTACTTCATTGTGTTAATGAAGAATCTTGTAACCTTTTTCATGAAAGACTTGGGTTTGGGGCTTGAACTTTTTGCTAATGCCCAGTGTAAAACTTCTTCAATGTTGATTTCTTATTGTCTTCTTCTTTTTCATTGGTAACTGCAGCCTCTAGCTCTAATGTAGAGATGCATTTCTTTCATATTGTAAGTATGATGACTGGGGGAAGTAACCATTAAGACCCACTTAAACTCCTTTCAGTCCGCATCAGATTAAAAATAAACATCCGGTATGAGACTGGACAGTAGCTAGGTAATGAATTGTAATCATACATGGAACAAAGTGCATGTTGTTTTTTTAATGGAGATCCAAAGAGTTAATTCACACTCCTAAAGTGCATTCAAAGCAACAGAACCTCAGACTCTCACGACCAATGAGAAATAAACCAAAAACAACTAAAAAATGTCTGTGTATTATTATTTTTATTGGTGTACTGTCCACTTCCCCACAATAACCCACAAAGACAAATGTCTATTAATTCAATAATATATTCATGTGTACATATCATAGTGACAAATAAAAAAGAATCACATTACAAAAGACAATTTAAATATGCAGAATGTCGATCGCATGTCAAAGTCTTGATTCAACATTTTTGAACTCAACATGCATTCAAAGTATAAAAATAGATTTCTGATTAAGTTTATATACATTTTTTTTATAAATATAAGTATACAAATGTATTTTTAAAATACAAAGATAAATACAGTCACATAGTGTACATTGTGTACCAAACCAGCAATTACAAACAATTTTTTTGGGATATTTAGCATTCACAAAACACAGTTATTACATTAAAAATGCAACTTTAACGACAATTGCAGGTCTTTTTTTGTATTTATTTCTATTTTATTTTCTTTTATGTCCTCCTTTGCCACCCACAGTCCTTCACTTTCATTCTGTAGTAAAGGAAGCAATTGTTGAGTGGTTAATAAATAAAGAGGGTCCGAAACAGGAAGTTTAGCTCTGCCGGACATCCTGTAAGAGTTTGTTGATCTCAGCCACCAGCTCACTGGCATCAACCAGCTCGTGTCGGCTGTCGCTGCGTTTGCCCTGAAGGTGGCTGAGCACTGAGTCAAAATCGTCCTCCTCATAGTTTTCTGGGATCTCTTCCATGGCAGGCAGCCACTTAGAGGAGGGCCCAGGGAGCGGAACTGGCACTGGCACTGGGGCCGGTGATGGTTGCACCAGAGTGGGGCTGACCAGTGCTGTGAGCAGGGGGCTGCTGTGTGATTTGGTGGCGTGGCCGCTGTTCTGGGGGCTGTTTTTGGGTGCCTGTGAGCCCTTGTGGTTGTTACTCTGGGAGCTAAGCTTGGTGCTGGGTTTTAGGGTGTGGTAGCTGCCACCCTGGTGGTGGCCAGATGGGCCAATGCTGCTGCCTGGGTTTTGGAAGTGGGTGTTAGCAGCCCAGGCTGCCACACCTTGCTGGTGAACAGAGGGGTTGGACTTGCCGGGGAGATGACCCCTCCTACGATCTAAAGATCCAGTCATGGGCACACCAACCCCACTCAGGCTAGTCCCCTTCTGGTTCTCATTGACCTGGACATATGAGTCAAGACCCTGTGGTAGCAACCGCTGGAATACACTGCTCATCTCTGACAGCAGCGATGTGGTCCCACATAGGTCTTCATCTCTAGCCTCATTGTCACACCCCTCTCCCCCCTCCTCTTCTCCACCGTCCTCACCACCCAGGTCCTTGCCGAAGGTGGAGAAGCTCTGGTTCCTTGTTGGGCCAGCATCAGTGCAGGGCTGTGGGGTCTTTTCCTGGGAGAGTTCGGTGGGTGGGCGGGCTTCTTCTCCGGGTATGTAGAGGTTGCTGCGGTAGTCAGAGGAGGATGAGGCTGGGGAGGCCAGAGGGGGCATCCAGCACTGATCTGAGTGACCCAGAACGCGACACTCTTCGGTGCAGAGCCTCATAGCTGAGAAGAAGATAGAAACACACATCAATTACATGATTTACATGAATTATGTTTAATTTGCTTTAATTTATTTTCAATTTTATTTCATATCAAAAGTCAAAAATGACACGTTCAGAGAGCCAAAGCTGACAACTTTGTATACTTGTTTTGACAACCAAAAATATAAATAAATAAATAACTAATTTAACAACTGATAACATTTTCCTTTACCTCTGGCATTTTTAGTAATACTATTTTGCAGATTATGAAAAAAACATTATTTTAGGTGTATGTGGTTTTCTTTTTTTTCATGTAACAAAACAACCATACATATGATCACAAAACGAAAAAGATAAAAAGAAAGTTCCTGATAGTTGGTCTCTTTTCATTGAGCTAATACTTGTCTGTCTGTCCTCAGGTGTTTTCTTGCTGCACTGTCTCTGGAAACACAGTGGAAATCTGCAATAATTAGTCTGAAAGGCCCTCTGCAGGAGCACTGCGTGCTACAGTACCTTCCAATGTATTTACCATAGAGAGACAATTCAGCAAGGCCGATCAATGCCTATTACCCATTCAAAATAACTCCTCCTCTAAAAGCCCTGCATTTTTCCCTTTCAAGTCCCTCTTTTCAATATTAAATCTTCAAATAGAAAATCTCTGAAGAATAAATTAGACAAATCAAATATGCCAACTTAAAGCCTTCATTAAAAGAGTGCGGCGCTTTTCAGTCGTGCTATTGAGGGACTTCATTATCCCCTCATTAACATGAAAGGAACATTTATAATACATCTTAGAGCAGATGAAAAGTGCATTTGGGTGCACTGGAAGGGAAAAAACAGTGCGGAGGCAGTGGCAGATTTGGTGCCCTGCTGATGAAAGGGTAAAAATGAAAGATTTAACCCAGATGATTTGTGTGTAAAAATGAAAAAAAAAAAACATTAGCTGAAAAGCTGCCTGTTTGACTGACTGTAATGTCAATTCAGCTGACTTCCTGAATGACTGATAATTCATTGGCGAGTACGTTGGGCTAGTTTTATTTAGAACTCTAGACTACATGGCTTGCAGCCGATTATGTGTTTGTTTACTTGAGAGCTTTTCTTTTATCAAATTTTATCAGGAAACAAATTCTGCTTTTATCCCTGATAAGAAGCAGCGGGAAGCTGCAGTTATCCACTGAGCAGAGGGAGAATCAGGGAGTGTTGGCAGTGGATTTAGGCAAGACTGAGGACAACTGTGAGAGCATACTTAAAGGGACACAAATTTTCTATTGTAGTTCCAAAAAGTTTTAGCTTTGATGGGGAAAAAATACAAGAAAAAGGTCAAATTCAAGCAGCAAAGACTGAGATATCTTGACTTTTAGTTCCTAAAAGAGGAAAAAACAAAAATAGTAGTTCTACCATATACATAACACAGCTTCTGAGAATATTTCTGAGAATGACTCCCTCTTTTAAATTCAGTTTGTGACACATAAAATTTGTCTCCATTGTCTCTTTGTCTCCAAAGCTTGAATAACCCTGGTGAGATCACTTTGAGATGATCAGGGTTATTTTGGGTGTGGCCAGAGCCACACAAGTTAATGAAACACCTGAGTAAACTGACATTGACATGTTTTGGCAGAGTGCTCCTTTAACTCATATATAGTAAATAAGAAGTAGCCTTTCACATACACTTCATGCCTGGCCTCACTGCGGCCTGCATGTCACAACCTTGCTAGCTTCATTTATTCTTTCATTTCTACTTATTATGCAGAGAGACTGAGGTCAGGCTTGACAGTAAGAATATTCTCACTTTACATTCTCAAACACAGAATGTTATCAGCACTCTGACCCTCTGTAAGTCAGTGCCAGAAGCATGAAGAAACAGATTCTTGATTCTGTCTGAAGTGAAGAAAAACATTGACAAACATCCGTCAAGTTCCTCAATCAGGTTCCTTTAATCCAAACTCAAACAAATATGTAAAAAGAAAATCTGGCATTTTAGTGGGACTTCATGATTCTTGACAAATACGATTCTCCCTGTCCACTAATTACTTCTCTGCAGCATCTCTGGCTATAGCACTGGTTGACAGAGTTGGACGGAGTCTAGAGTTTTGCGGTTTTATCGAGCCTAAAAGGTATATTTCCTGGCAATATACTGACAAAGTCCTCTGCATCTAGATGGGTGACAGCAAAGAGTTTCTACTTCATCGTCCCTTCACAGGGAGGGTTACCATATCCAGCCATAATGACAAGACACTGACTAAATGCTGCTCGAAATCAACCATGCTGCAGTGGACACGGGGGCGGGAGGCGGGTTTAGCACAGGAGAAAGGTGAGCTTTGAGAAGTAATTATGCTCTTCAGGGCTTAATCATGAGCGCAACTCTGTGCTGACTCCATAGCAACAATTCGTCACATGGCAATTAAATGCCGCCTTTTCATCAGACAAGTGCGAGGGCTTCGGTTTGGATGGCTGAAAGTGAAGGCTTGAAGGTGGGAAAAAGGAGAGTGACTAACGAGCAGAGCTCCTCCACAAAGCTATGAAGGAAGGGAGGGAGCAAGAGAGGGTAGGAGAAAGGAGGTGTTAGTGATGAGATTGTCTGCCCGTCTGGGTCAACTTTAATTGGGATGTAGCTCAAATGCAGTGTCGAGTGATGGCTGTGTGGGAAGCTGGCTGGAAAGAAGCGGAACTCCGGGAGGAGAGAGACGGCATGATAAAGAAAGCTGTGGCAGCTTGCAACCTGTGTGACATTAGCTAAGACAACCTGAGAGGCAGAGGAATTTTAAAGTGTGTGACCAAGTGTTTTTTAGCTTATCATGTTGATGAAACCTGCCAGATATTTGATACTATGTGGGTAGAATGTTTCAAAGTCAGTAAGGTCAATCAATGCTCAACAAGATTTCAGAGTTCTTCCTTGCTAACTTGGTTGTAGTGAGAAGGGAAACTCCATGCAGTATGACAGCAGAATGACTTGGGAGAAGTGATGGGTGGCTGTTAAGGGGGATCAGTTGAGCTATCAGGAGAGATATCTCAAGGATTTAGTGGCAGGGAGATGAAACTCTGTGGTTGAGAGTGTGCAAAATGGTTCAAAAACCTCCAGGGACAATGCACATGCAGCCATTTGTAATGCAGAACATAGAAGGCATGCTAAAACTGCTAAAGCTGTGTTTTCAACAGCAGATGAATAGAGAGGGTGGCTCTGCTGTGTCTTAACTCAAATAATTTATTTATAATATATCATCTTTAGCTATTGGTCACTGGCCCGGAAGTGATTGGTCCTGGTTTGACACGGCATTTCCAGCAGTTGGATTAATATGAACTGACTTAATTTCTTTATTTTTGTATGAGACCCTTTCTCATATCTGGAACAATGCCTAGGAATCTATACATCTGTGACGGTCTCAAACAGCTAGCTATCCAGATTTGTGTAACTCGGCCTGCTGAAGCTTCTCATTAGTTTTGTCTAAATCTTGCAAAGCATTTTGCACAAAATAAAAGCTAATGTTATTGTTCCACATCACTTCAGTTTGAATTAGGCTAAAGTGGATACCTGCAGGGTTGATACATGTAGACTGATTTTAGCAACCAATAACTTTTTCACCATACATGTAGCATTTGAGTACTGCATTACAAAGCCAGACATATCCTTTCAGATTCGAAAACTTTTCTATTTTTTTTTAAGAATTAATTGAGCAAAGCAACATGTCTAAAAAAGCTCACAATCTGTGCTCATCAAGTGGCCTCTAGGTGGGGCTGCTTGCCAAAATGGAGAGCAGCTCTGCTTTAGCCCTCTCTATATGTAAAGATTCAAGAAAGAATTGAAAGAATTGACCATGTAGTGACATGGATTAAATATTCCACAGAACAGCTGTTATTTGTCAGTCTTTTTGGAGTAAAACTGAAATTAATATATGGAAAGTTGATTTACAACTGATTTAAAGGTGCCAAATATTTGATTTCTCCATCTTGTATGACACTCAACTGACCACCTTTGGGTATACAACTATTTTCAGAGTCTTCACAGCGAACATGAGACTTCTCCTTGACATTTTCACTCTTTTTCAAGTTTTCTTTCAATAATTGATTTGTTGTTTTTCAAGTAAGTGTTCGACAGGTAAATGTGAGAAATGAAAATAACTGTTAGTTTCTTAATCTTTGACCAGATTTTTCCTGCAAATAGCGCAAGGTGTTTTAATAAATTGATACACTGCAAAAAGGTAAAGAAACTGCATTTTGAATGAGGACTAGATGCTAAGGTGACAGGAGAGGAACGACAGGATATGCAGGAAGGCTAGTGGGGTGTGGTGAATGGGGGACTAGGGTGTACCTGCATGCGTTCTGTGCTGGCCATCAGGGGCATATATCTCAGTAAAGCCCTCACCAAGGAGCCTATCCATGGGTGACTCCCTGCCAGGCTCGTAGTCGCTGTCTCCAGCTTCACTGTCTCCACGACCGCTGTCCTTCAGACTAAACTTATCCATCTCATTCAGGGCATATCTGCACAGAGAGAGACAGAGAGAGACTTGATACATTTCTCATAGAAGACTGGATAAACATTTACAATATTATTATCAAACTGTTAAGGGGAAGCAATGCTACTGATGGATAATAAGGTGCACAGAAAGGCAGAGAGTGCTCTGCAGTAGAGGTTTTACATAAAATTATGCAAATGCAGAGTTACTGAGCATACAGTTTGACTCTAAACCAAAAAGCTACTGGATATGGGTATAACAGAATATGTGAAAGTGCTGACAACAGACAGAACTGGTTTTCAACTCTTTCACCATGATATTATTGAGGTTAACAAAAGAGTAACCCTCATTTTTGATCATACTTCTGCCAATGTTACACATTTCAGGCTTTGAACACCATTTTGTGTGTGCGTTACCTGTAGCTCCTTGTGTATTTGTTGCCTCTGAAGCTTGGTCGTGGCTGGTACTGGCCCTGATGGAGCATGGATAGAAGCTGTGAGACTTGCTACAATCCCAAGAGAAACAAAAAAAAGACAAAAAACAAAGAAAAAAAGACAAAAATAAAAGGAAAAAATGAAGAGGGGAAAATGAATGGAGTCAAACAAGCAAGGCCACAAGACAATGTTGGGTGGGGGGAATTGTGGGGAAGGGACAGGGGAAGGGGATAGCATGACTTTGTGACTGATCCTGAATATGATGATCAACAAAAACATGGCACAAAGGGCTGAAGGTAACAGAATATGGGAGCGAGTGATAAATTCAAAACAAATACTTGATATAAGACAAAAACCAAAAACAAACTTGCATTATATAAGATTTGGGACAGAAATAAAACATCTGCTTTACATTAGAGCTGTAGCATGTTACATACAGGTCCTTGTTTATGCTACTTTTAGCACAAACAATGATTATGAAAGAGTATCTGGGTTTTAGGAAAATTAACTGAGAGCATAAAACCTTATTGTCTTACCTCTACAGGGGGAGTGGCGTGGGCCAGCTCCAAGGCAAAGTTTTCTGGCACGTGATTGGAGGAGATGGTGACCAGGCTGTTGAGGGACTGTCGGCTATGATGGCTCTGCCTGCTCCCCAGGGTCCCCCTCTCAGGTGTAGGGGAGGCTGAGGGAGAGCGTGGGTGGGCACGAACAGGCAGGGTTCCGTTGACAGTTGGGACCAGAGTAATGTCTGCTTTGTGGATCTGCCTCGCGGGCTTCTTGGGGTGGTTCTGGTAGCTGTTCTCTGCTACTCTGCAGTTGTAGTTGTGTCTTGAGTCTTTCTTTTCACGGCTGCAGCGGGAAGTTGCAAACATCACCATTACGATGAGCAGCAAAGCGCAAACTGCACCCAAAGAGATGATGACAATGAGGGAAAGATCCAGGGGGGGCTGACTGGAGCCAGTGGGGTAGAGTGGAGGAAGGATGTCCATAGTCTCCTGAAGAGAGAGCCTAAGTAGGGCCCCTGTGGACAACCGACTGGTGCCCCTATCCTGCACTTCCACCCTGATTTCCATCACATCCCTGGGAGCCAGCTCCAGGCTAGCATTGGTTCTGAGCTCACATCGTCTAGGGTCCATCACAAACAGCCCATCCTCATTTCCACTAACAATGGCACAGCTCACCTCTCCATTGGCACCAGCATCTCTGTCTGTGACTTTGAGGGCAGTAATCAGCTGCCCTGGTGATGCATACTTCCACACGGGTAGCTCAGCAGTGTGATTACGGAGGGAGGGGGAGTGGATGATGGGTGGGTTGTCATTTTCATCCAGAACAGTCAGCAGGACGGTGGTGTTAGCTGTTAGTGCAGGATTCCCCCCATCACGTGCCTGAATGGTGAAAGCAATGCGACTGACATCTTCATGGTCAAAGCTGCGTAGAGCATAAATTGCGCCATTAGACGGGTCAATTGTCACATAAGTGGAGATGGGGCTCCCCTGGACCACAGCATCTATGATAGTGTAGGTCACTTGACCATTGGTGCCCAGATCTGGATCTGATGCCACCACAGTCATCAGGTAGGCTCCAGGAGAATTGTTTTCTGATTTAAAGACTTCATAGCGGCTCTTTTCAAAACATGGAGGATTGTCGTTTTCATCCAGAACCTGAACAGTGAAGTGTTTGATGGTGGAGAGGCTGGGGGAGCCCCTGTCCTCAGCTATGACTGTCAGACTGTACTCTGACCTCTTCTCCCTGTCCAGCGAGACATTGGTGAGGATCATGTAGTTCTTCTCGTAGGTCTTCTGGAGTCTAAAGTGGCCATGGCCGTGAAGCCTGCAGACCACTTCACCATTGAGCCCAGCATCACTGTCGTCAACACGCACCAGAGCTATGAAGGTGTCCACAGGAGCACCCTCTGAAATGTAGGCCACTTCCTCTTTGCCAGGCGTCATTAAGTTAATATTTATCTCTGGTTTGTTGTCATTCACATCCACCACTTTCACTACAATTTTGCAAAGCCCAGGAATAGAATTTGGACCCAAATCCTGAGCCTGAGCATCAAGTTCATAGGAAGCAGTTGTTTCATAGTCCACTTTTTTAATGAGAGTAATGTGGCCATTTTCTGGGTTTATCTTAAATGTTTCCAAGATCTTTGGCGAGACATGGCTGCTGAAAGAGTAGACTATTTTCCCATTAGTGCCCTCATCTGGATCCGTGGCATTTAAATCAATGATAAGAGTCCCAAGCGGGGAGTTTTCCAGCAAATTGATAATATAAGCCTGCTCTTCAAAGGCTGGGCTGTTATCGTTGGAATCAGAGATGCTGATCTTGAGCAAAGTGGAGCCGGATCTTGGGGGCACACCATTATCCGAGGCCGTGAGCTGCAGCTGGTAGCTGGACTGCACCTCCCGGTCTAACTCCCTCATCACCACCAGCTCTGCGTACTTGGCCCCGTCCGTCCTGGTCCTGATATCGATCTTAAAGAAGTTATTAGGTGTCAGGGAGTATGTGTGCAGGGAGTTCTCCCCGACGTCCGCATCTACGGCGCCATCAAGCGGGATGCGCGTCCCCACAGAAGCGCTCTCGGAGATCTCAATGGGCACGATGGCGCGGGAGAAGTGCGGGGAGTTGTCGTTTATGTCCAGTACTTCCACTTCCACATGGAAAAGCTGCAGGTACTCTGTCGGGAGTGTGACCACGTCGAATTCAATCGAGCAGTTTAAGTTTTTCTCACAAAGCTTTTCACGGTCGATTTTGGTGCCAATGCTGATCTCCCCATCCTCCTCCCGGACAGACAGTAACGATGTACTCCCTCGCTGCATAGCGCGGAACCGAAAGGTCAGAGAACTGGGCAGTTTGGATAAAACCCCGGCTACATCCTCCTTTAACCGAGCAATAACGGTGCCCACTTTCTGCTCCTCGTAAACTTTGTATTTTAAAGTCTTACCGGCGGCATCCTGCAAAAGCGCGACCAAAAGCAGCAGTTTGAATAGTTCCGAAAAGAATATATTTCCTTTGGTCTGGATCATTTTGGCCCCCATCTTCTGTCCGCACACTGTGGCGATTACTTCCACAGAGGGAAAAAAATCAAGGGGGTTGTGAATAGATGTCTTCTCAGACGTCTGGCATGTTAAATCCTCAGCTTCTGCTCACTTTCCACAAAGACCTCCGCAAAACAGATTAAAATAAATAAATAAATAAATGAATATATGAGTAAACTTTCCTCTTACTGAGAAAGTGTCGCACAGAAAAGCAAACGGCGGCGCTTTTCTTGCGGGCAGATCTGTTGCATATATGGACATATGCCCCGTCGCTTAACGTGTGTGCGCGCCTGTGAGTGAGTGAGAGTGAATGTCTGGTCGAAGAAAAGGCGCAGCTTTCTCACAGTCTGTGCATGAGAGCGAGTGTGTGTGTGTGTGTGTGAGAGAGAGAGAGAGAGAGAGAGAGAGGGATGGAGAGAAAGAGAGGCAAGGAGGAAGTCAGTGGCTGTGTATGTGCCTGTGTTTGCGCCCTGCTCTGTGCGCTCTGTGCCGTCGCCGCTCCAGTCTCTCTCCGCCCGCCCCGCACCCAAACTGCGTATCTTTTACACACAAAAAAACTGCTCCCCCCATCTACATCTCTTCCACTCCCTCTCCCCCTCTCCTCCTAAATTATTGGAATGGCCTCCTTCAAGCAGCAGCACAGCAGCCACTATTGAAAGTAGCCTGGTCTCTCTCCCCCACCTTCCTCCTCAACACAGAGGACACCCCGGCATTAAAAGTGTGCCACAACAATGGACCAGAGGAGGAATTATTCTGAGCTCAGCCACTTTTAACACAACCACACAACCAGGCTTTGACCCGCGGCGGACTTACATTGTTATGGTTGCAATTCACAAAGTGTGCCAACGCGGCTCTTTTGTTGTGTGCGTAAAACGCTCAGTTTTTCCTCTTCAAATAATAATTCCAAGAGGAACGAGACATGCCAACTACACTAGTGTAAAGGTTCGCACTTTAAACTTAACATAGATGTTTCGGATAGCACCATCTAACCCGGGTTTGCTTGTGGAAGCCAAAAGCAAAAGTGAAATCTTGCAGAATTATAATCCATCACCCTACTACCTCATACTGGGACATGTTTGTTTTTAACTCTTTGTGTGTGCACATTTATGTTGAAAATATATGTTCTACAGTTGTTTGTCAAGCCACTAAATCCTAAACTATCAGTCTTCCTGACCCACTAGCAAGTATATCCAAGTATATAGTTTATGTTTGGGACATTTCTGAGGCCAAAAACGTCCATGAGTCGCTTTGGTTAAGTCACCTCTCCTCCATACCCAAAACCACTTAAAGAAACAAAAAACAAAACATAATGTTGCACATTTCTCTGTAGCTTTACAAAAAATAAAAAAAGTTCTCAGCCTCTTAAATTATTTTCACTGTAAAGCAAGTGGTCAATAAAAGATGACAGATTGGCCAAAGTGATTGAATATTTAAAACTTTAAGTTATTTTTTGAAGCGTCTCAAAATATTGCTATTCAACTGAGATACTACGCGTGCATTTTCACACACACTAAGGGTTAAGGTATGGTGATTGCTATGCATCCCAGCTGACCTCTAAGTGTTCACTCTGGGCAAACCTCCTCCTCCTTCTGCTGCATAATAATGTTTTATGGAAGCCTACAACTCCTGATCAGACCAAATTACCATCCTGCAAACTCAAAGTGTCGCTCAGAGAGTAAACAACTGGCCAAGCAGAGCTTTTTAAGAGGAGCACCAGGCCATCTGGCTTGGTCCTCAGACAACCCAAACCCACAATTACCATCTATTCAGATCCTGCCACCCCCAGCCGAGTAACACCAAATGAGAATTAGTCCTAGTCTGATAAAATCTAATAACCTCCTCATATTGCTGTGCAAAAACTCTTCTAAACCAGACTTAGAGAGTTTGCTATTCTGTAGTTATACTAGGCAATCAGTGCACTTTGAATTGCCTTTTTTTAAATGTGCCATAACTGTTGATACTTTTCAGTTGAGCAGAAAAAAGGGAAAAAAGATCAAAAAGGCTGATAACTCTTTTTATGGTGTATATTAATCCATTCTCCACTCATGAACTGTGTAGAAGTTCACATCACAGCGAACATTTCTATAGTATATCCTCATCAATGTGTCACAGGCTCCAGTAAGTTAGCAGAACACCATTTTGATGCTCCCCAGATTCCATTTTCCCCAAATCATTCAGAAAGTAATGACTCGCATTGTGCAGACTTATATTCACAATAAGTTTAATTTGGAGTGTGAGCCATGTCTGATAACTGGCGGGTTGATTGGTTTCAACAGAGCAAATTATCTGGGGCCAGCATCTTTGAGAGGATACGTCTCTGTGATGGATTTTATCTGCATTTTAAATTCCTATGTGTGACCCGTGGGAACAGGCTCTCCGCACCGCCATCTGTCTCTGAGCAAACACATGGACATTGGCTCCTGAGCAGATACTCACACACACTGGGGCTGAGTAACTCCACAAGGGCAAAGTGTCCATTTCGTTCACAGTTGAAAGATGCTCATTTAATGTTAGTGAATGACTGCAGACAGTTAGTTTTGCTAGTTTACCGTGTCCTTTACATTGGATGATTTTGTGACAGGGTGACCACTATAAAATTCTCAAAAATAGTTTTTCACCAACTAACATGTGATACTTAACAGCCATCTAACTGATGATTATTTTGTGAATACTATAATTTTGCTTTAATCATTAAATTAGAGTTGAAGAAAATGCTAAAAATATAATGAAGCACGTCTCTGGCTCCCTGCATACAGAGCACCCTGCATGATGTCCAAAGTTCTGTATACAGCCACTATCAAATTGCTAGCCACCTGTCTGGGTTACACAAGTTTATAATACTTGGCTGGTGGTCATTGACCAGAAGACCTGCCATGTCTTTAACTATATATTATGTAATTGTTGCTGAATGCAATCCCTGCACCAAAGAGTCAACTAGACACTAGGATCATGTCCTTTTACACTCTGAAAAATGTACATACAATGGGTAGTTTTAATATTGGTTCCATTTTTCTCTGGACAGCAGCAGTGTTTCACTTCACTACTCCCAAGCCAACAGCAATAATAAGTACAAAGTGGAGAATGCTTTGAAAAAGCATTGAGACATTTATTTTGGCAAATAAAACAGACAGAAAATACAATTATGGAGCTGAGTCAACAAATAACAGAAAATCCCAAATGAAATATTTAAGGAGTTCATTTGTTGGGATTTTAAGGATTTTTGAGACCTTAGAATATCTAAAAATCTGGTCAAGGGTATAAATCAGAGAGCAAACTGGAGATGTTCCCAGTAACTGCATGTTTTGGGCCATTTGCTCCTCTTTTTTTAAATTGTAGTCAAAGTTAAGTATAAAGCAGGATATCAAAGCTTCACCAATAGGGAGTGCAGTCCTAAAAAAAGCTCTCAAAGTCATATTTTTACTTTTATTACCATACAAATTCATTGAGGGGATTCTTGCATGCAAGAAGATCAAAACCGGGCACACCTATTTTAATTTATGGTTCTGTAAGAGTCACCTAATCTCCTTACTTAACTCAATCTGCATGCATTTTATACCATGCAACACTTGTAAACAGTAAAGTCACACTCTTGTCCTGCTGATTACACATTAACAGAAGTATAACGCATGGTCCCAAGCTCTCTCCATCAACACTTTCTGCATCAACACTGTGGTGTCTCTCACGGGAGCAGACATGGTACCCCGGCATGTCTACAATAGAATAAACCAGGGATGAAAGAGTCCCGTAACATATAACAATGTTAGCTACGGGCTGTTGCCCCTGCACATATAGCACTACAACCCCCTGGTGAGGAGCTGACGGTGCCTTAATGGCATTACTGGAGCCAGGAACACGCTCAAATCACATTCATTCTGCAGCAGAAAAAAGAAAAGCTGACTCTTTACACAGATTTCAGCCAAGAAGTTTCTTTAATCCCAACAGAGCTACTGCTGCAGAGCTGCACCGGGGGACTGAAGCATGTGTGATACTGAAGCATCACAGCCCAATTCATATACAACCTCACTGTTATTAGTTATATAAATTTCAAATTTCAAATGAATAAAAATTGTCCATCAACTAAAAGTTCAAATAATGATCTGAGGATGAAGCTGATTATGCTCCAATAACATTCCAAATGTCAGAGCTCAGCCTTAGCAATTTTAGCATTGGAGGGAGTCCTGTTTAACTTTTATTATTCTCCGAAGAGAAGGCAGAAGGTCTACTGCATCACCCCAGGCCACTCATATGGGCATTTGGATGGAGGATGACTGGGTGGGTGATGGGTTGGATGCAGGGATTCTGCCCTTTGGGACCATAAAATTACTGAATGGAGTTTGAAGGGGATTGGGGGGTAGAGGGTCAGGGCTGCAGTGGGGTAGGGGTGCAGGGCGAGGGACTCAGCAACTTTGTCATTGAAATGAAGCAGGAGATCCCAATGACAAAGGCTGCACAGCAGGTGGAGAGAGGGCGGTGCAGAGTGGCCTTCCTAAACCATCCTCCCTCCCAGGAGAATCAATGTGTGCACTGAGGGAATGGGGGTGGCGGCTGGGAGTGGTGGTGGAGGTTCTGGTGTGAGTATGCTGTTCAAGAACATTGACATGCATATATATATATATATATATATATATATATATATATACATATACATATATATCTTTTTTTTCTTTTCAGTTGGGCAGAAAAATTCCTCTGTCACATTTTTTTTCTTATTCCAACTTAGGTTTTGTACAAAAAAGAGTTAAAGCATTCCTTTAAATTAAACAAGTACGAACAACAACAATGGATTAGTAGAGAGAACAAAAAAGAAGGTAGGACCAATGACTTGTTTGAGAAACAGCAATACTGTTATATACAATAACAGCATATTTACAATCAATACTTGTAAATGAATTTGGATCCTGTGTTTAGATATTGAGCATCTCTCTGTTTTCATCCAGCAGAAGGGGAGGCTGTGCATTGCGAGTGGGGGTTTGGGGGTTGGTGGGGCGGTCAGGAGCATTGTAAAGGCACGCGAGCATCTGCCACCATCTCATTACCATGCTGTTAGCTCGCATGAGACGGAAGGGATTTGGGTTTGGAGAAGGGGGAGTCAGGGTCTTCTTTTCCACCCACCAAGCCTGGCCAGAGATGACACATCATGACAAGCAAATTTTCATGTGACACATCACCAGTTGATTTCTGCTTCAGCTGTTGTTTGTAGCCATATCGAGTGTGACTTTGTCCAAAAGCATGACCATTTATGACACAGCATTTAAGCAAAATTCCAAAGTTGCTGCCCCCTCAACAGACCTTCAATGTAGGGTCAAAAGTAAGTGAAGACCTACACAGTACACCCACCTAAGACTTTCCAGTGTATAGCGGAACATGGCTATAGGGATTTGTTTCCACTTGGCTGCTAATGTATTTGCCTTGCTAAGCCATCCCTATCTCCATCGAGCTGTGGTAGTGCCAGAAAGAGGTCAGACTACTGTCATTCTGTTTTAGTGGATATCACTTTTAACTGTTTGTATTTCTCTAAACCAATTAAGATTGTCATGGGCTGAGCAAAGCCCAGTTTGCAGTTTGGAGAGTGCAAACCGAATAGTCGTCCTATTACAAGCTTATACTCACAGTCTACGTCTGGGGATTCTGACTAGTAGAACATAAGTGGGGTCTGTTGAACGGGGTTATGGTTGGGGCTGAGCACAGCCCGTAAAGTTTTTTCACAGCAAACTGGAACTGAGCTGTTCTTCTTCACGGGAGTATTGTCATGTTGAAACAGCACAGAGGAAAACACAAACCTCATTCAGCTGTTGATTTCAACAGTACTTTAATATTCATTCTTTATGAAAATTGGACCCAGCCCAGACAAAAACACATGTAGATCACATTTACTACAAAGGGTTTGGCCAAAGCCCTTTTGAAATGAGGTGTACTGAGTCCATTAATAAGTTGAGTCATTTTACATGACAAATATAAACAAACAACATTGTTCTTTATAATGTTAAGAAGACAAATAGGATATCATTGCATTTTTGGGGGAAATTTTTAAGTTTTTAAGCCTGACTAACATCAATACAAAAGAGAAGAGTCAGTTTTATTTGTCATATGATTAACCAAATCACAATGCTGCATTTAAAAAATGATGTTGAAATTGTGGGATGGAATACACAGGACATTCACTAAACCTGTCTGTGGGATTTGAGACAGGTCTGGTCATGTGCACTTTTGCCCATTAAAGCCACAAAAGCAGCCCTTGGTCAGAGCAGCAGACTTCGCCCTGGTTTCAGCAGGCAGAAACAGACACCAAAATTGCCATGAGAATGTGCGTGTTTTTTTCAAATCAGCCCTTGTGCATTGAAACCACCAATTGTGGCACAACAAGATTCACATGGAGCCATGAAATTACCAACTTAAAGTGAGCTTTGGGAGAAAAGAAAACAATTGAGCAAACTTGTGTTTAGTCGAACATAAATTGTGTTTGAATTAAAGCTTAATCAAGCTTTGTGTCAGTAAAATGTTGCCTATACTGACCTGAGATTGACATTTCTCTTCTGTCACTCAAAAAGAAACTAATCAAGCGTGTGTAAAAGTTCAGACATCTTTGACTCAGTGTTGAGTTAAAGAGACAGTTCACCCATCCTGGCTCCCTTTCACATGTCTTTCTGCAGTATGTGACTGTATTTCAGGACTTGTTTTGTGACAAAATCTTGGAAGTTTACTTTTTTGTTAGATCCTTACTCTGCATTGTTTACATCTACAGCAGACAGTGATTGCCTGCATTTCTAAAATGTTGTTTTCTCAAAGAGGAAAAGTGGCCCTTTGTTAAGTTGTGGCAGTGAAGAGAAGATGTTTTAAACTGTCACAAAAAGAGAGACGACAGAGTGTCTGGCGATAGTGTACTGTGACAGATCTGCAACTATGCAAGCTCTTTGTCTGCTCAGGATTTCTTCATGGGTAATCATTAAACTTTGGTGCAAATAGTTGCACTTTGTTCAGAGAGACTTCACATTCTAGTCTCTGCACCTAATAATCAAGCTCCACTGTAGTTGTACAGAAACTAGCTGGGCAATTTTTAATCTTCTCTGTATTTGCAGTAATCCACAGGAACAGCAACCAACAAAAACACAGATACGTTCACACACCTTTAGAATGAGTCTGTTCATGCATTGCTTGGTCTGTAGTAGGTGCAATTGAAATGCTACAGCACAGAGATATTTTAGATAATCGTGTGCTTCTAACTTGATGATGATAGTCAAAAATTCCCCTGTGTACCAAGCTGGCTCCATGAAGAAATGCACTGCTTAAATCCACCTGGATATGAGAGTTGTTGATACTCAGACTAGAAGAGAACTTTGCCCAGAGAGAATTAGTCTAAATATAATTTGGCCTAACACAGGTGTCTGTATGGGTCTTTAGACAACTATTACATAAAAAATCACCAAAAGTCCCCTTTCCCAATATAGCAAAAAGTGTAGTCATGCTTTACATAACCCCTTGGTACAGTGGAAAACTGTGTTTTGGTGGTGGCACTATCTATAGGCTGTAAGGAGCTGCTGTTACTGTTGCTCGTTCAATTATTATTGCTTTGTAGAAAAAAAAATCACTCAAGACTTAACCACTATAAGTCTGAAATGAAAAAAAGATGTAAGCATTGCTGCATTGCCTTCTAGTCAGCTTTAAGAGGAAGAACATGTGGTATGAGTGTGACCCAACACAGGGGTATTTACTTAACAGCTAGCAGAAGTTGGCGGCTAACTCAAAGAAAAACCAAAAATGTCAGTAACCTGGGTGATGCTGAAAACCAACAACAAATATATATGCCAGCGATGTTTTGTTCAGTGATAAAAGGCAAAACTGGCTTAAAAAATATTGTGACTTTTTAAAAGAAAAAATACTAACTATACAGTCTTGAATGCCACTGACATGAACTATTTCTTATTTTCAAAAACCCCGTTCCTTCATAAAATATTTTTACATTTGAACTTTTATGAGTCTTTAAAAATGTAAATGATGTAACAATATCTGCCAAAAGCTAGTAATTCAACAGTATATTTATTTATATATATTTATTTTATAAGCAGAAACAAGAGAGGGGCTTTATGTCTGCAAGGTTGTCACAGTTTGAACAGCAATCAGCTTCAACATCAGCATCAACATAGTTTTTTTGTGTGCCTCGAAATGTGTGTGGTGTGCGGCAGTCTGTGTACTGTCAGAGTAAATACTGTAGGCATGTGTCACATGAGAAAAGAAAAACAAAGAGAGAGAAGAATTCTTCTTGTAAATTCAGAACAAGATGTAATTACTGTATTGTTTACATCACATGTGGGAGTGTTCATGCTGAGTTGTTCCAGCGTAAAGCTTGTTAGCCTTTCTCTGCTGCAGAGAAGCCTGTTTGCTCTCCACTTGGCCCTGATCAGCTCTGATTGTCTTTGCTGGGATTGCCAACCCATACACAAAGCCACTGCTCTAACCTGGGGTGCAGACTTGTTAACTGCCCCCCAGGACTTCATTCACATTCGGCGGTATTGAAGGAGCTCCTTGAATTGGTAATGGTGTTTTCAAGCTGTACACAAGGCCGTTGTCTTGTTAGGTATGTACTGTGCACCACCGCTATTTACCTTGTTGACTTTCTCTGAGCTTTGAAAGAAGCTTTTAGATGCCCTGTTTCCCTTTGAAGAGCAGCCCTCACAAAGAAACCACACAGTGTAAGAAGGTCTCTGGATGTGCGCGGATGATTTGCCCTGAAAAGAAAAATATTATTCTCTTCATTTCTATAGAAAGATGCATTTGTAGCCCTCGCTCAGAAGATACAGATTTCAAACTAAGCTCTTGCTGAAGTTGTTTCACTAGTCATGAAATATTTATGAGCTTCAAAAATCAGGAATATCTCGTCGATACTCTGCAAGCAGCTAGTTGTCATCGACCGTGCTCTGTAAATTAGAGCAGTGCTGACAAACACAACAAAGGTATCCGTCTGCGAGGACTCTGCCGGCGGGTTTTCTCCGCCACAAAGGCTAATTGACTTCTCTGGCTCACCTCAAAAGACTTGCGGCAGTCTTACATTTCATGTACGAACAGCGCAGGCTTGTTTAGAATGATCACAGGCACTCTCATAGCAGGTCCTTCCCCGTAGTCCTGCTGTAACAGATCCAAAGCCCTCCTCTCTGATGGACACACGTTTGGCATATGTTGCCCTGATACTTGATCACTTGTTTTTTCTGGCTGCACAATAGCTTCTCCTGGACTGCGCCCTCTTTTCATATCTTGGGACTGAGAGTTTAGCATCCAGCCGGTTGTTATCACAATGCAATACCATCTGAACCCTTGAATGCTACCTTTTTGTAACAATCCACGTTTATTCATCTTTCCCCACCCCTCTTTTGACCCATTTTCTAGCTTTAAAAGGGATGGAATTCAAATTCAATGGATTGTCTACCAGATGCTCGGCAAGCCAGCTTCTTTTTGCCTAGTTTTGGTAAATCCAAAACCTATTCTCTACTCTCACCTACCCCAAAACAAACAGTAGCATTTGCTTTGGTGCAGATAATAGAAGTTTTGCAGGTTGTTCCTCCTAACATGAGTCACTGAAGTGGTAGTTTGCCCACAGCCTTGCAAAGTGTCAACTCATTAGTCTCTCTGACACAAAGCTGTCTTTTTGAAATGGAGAGTTGTGGGTGATGCTTGCGAGCAGGACAATAGAGGACGGCAGCAAGCAAGGAGTTTTTCTGAGTGTGAGAGGGGGAGAGGAGAGTGAACAAAGGCCTCCTATGTGGCTGGGGTTGAATGTTTACCACGTGCAGGGCCAATGGGTGACATATTTTCGGGAGTGCTCATTCATTAGACTGAAGATTTACTACCCGCAGCCTCCCACCAGCCCCCACTACTTCTGTTTGTCTTGGCAGATGTGAGGCAGGCACTGGCCTTTCTTTCTCTCCTTTTTTTTCATTTTTGGAGTGGGGGTAGAATCTTTCAGACCAAAGCGCCACGTGTTCTTAATTTTGAAGCCATTTCTGTGGAAATTCTTATGGACCCCTGGATCAGCTTTCACAGCAGGCCAGACATTCTCCCTCTGTTGTGATTTGGAGTTTTGGAGTTGTCTGCAGCAGGGCTGAGACCTGCTCTCCTCCAGTTCAGTCTTTGGTCTGAAATCCCTTCTTGTAGTTGCCCTTTTGTGTGCAATTCCCCATCACTGTTGATATTCCATCAACCGGGCATTGCAGGGGCAATGCCTGCAAACTGGTTATTAAACTGTAATTGTATTACTTCACACAAAAATGCAATTAGCATGCTTCTAATTTATTGCTAACAGAACTAATAAGCTGATGCAATAACAACAAAATTTTCCATACTGATGATTTGTTAAGTGTTGTTTAATTGCACTTAGAGACAAAACCAACTTTAAAGTGTGGGCAAGTCCGATTTTTTTCATTGTTAGCTATTACTGTACCAACTTTAAAGGCAAACAAAGTTCACCACAGTGCTTCGTTAATAATTGCCTGCTACAGTACCCCACACAGTCCCCAACATTCTCTATAGGGTTTCACAGTAACTAGCTACTGCAGGCAATGCAATGCTATTAGTTATCACTGCAGGATCTTGTTTTACGACCTTAATTAAAAGGTCCAGGCAGTGAAAACAGCAGTTGTGTTTATCATGGTCGCCCAAGGGGAAGGGGATACTAAAGGGTGTACTTATTACACGGCCCATAACCAGGCCAGTCCTAATGATTCTCAGACCCATGTGCTTTATCTAAACACATTGGAGGTTGGGCCTGGGGAGGAAACTGCAAGGGCCTCATCTAGTGAACCTTAAAGGCTTTAGGATTTAATAAGATAATGACCTCAGCATGATCCTCAGCTTTTGTTTGACCTCCAGTAGAGGCCAGGTTTCGGAGGAAATTTGGGTCTAAGTCATATAATCCAAAAGAATCTCTTCTTCAATCAAACACCATCAATGAGTCTCATGTGGCACATACTGAGCCAAACACTAGCAAAAGCCATTCCTTCCCGAAAACATGACAGAGTTGGGCTTGTAGAAACAACTGTAAGCGCATATTTGTTGAAGTCAAGTCTCAAATCCGCCCGTTGGTTTGTGCTGCTAAGAGAAATAGACAGGGGAAAAGCACAAGTGCAGGCGGTACAAGTTTTTGGAAGTGTAGCAGGGATGAGAAAGCCCCAGAGTGTGGCTGTGGCACAGTGTAAAAATGAAAAGTAAACAAGATTTTCTGACAGCTAAAGAGTCTCCTGGCATCTACCGAGCTCATGTTCTCCAGACAGACCCACTCCAAGCTACTGAGGGAAGTGTACAGGCAGCCGCGGGGCACAGCGACACAGGCCTGCAGTGTGTGTGTATGTGTGCGAGTGCTGATTCTGTGTGAAATCACATGGCTGAAATGTGGGCCAGAGTGGCGCTACACAGAGGCCAGTACCTGTGTGTTGATGAGGGAGGACACATTAAAAGCACCCTCCAATTTGCATTAAGAGCCACACACACTTAGCAGCATACTCCTTCTTGAATCATTGATAAGAAACTCAACACGTACACTCAAAAAGACAGAGAAGTGGGGGGTGGGGAAGGTGAGGGACTTGATTTGCATTAGGAAAAGTTAAAATGTCAGACAACTGAGGAAAATTTTTCCCATGAGCCTCTTCTTTCATATAAGGGAGTGGGTTCTGGCATGCATGTTAATGCTCAGGCTAATTGACTATTAATTTGAATCAGAGCCTTGCACAGGATAAAAATAACTTGAAGAAAAAACCCTACTGATCTGATTTGGTGCGTTGTGCAGTCTCTTTCCCTTCACTTCTCCCTGCTTGCCTCTTCTTTTTCTTCTTTCCCATTCATCCCAGCAGGTTCACTATTGAAAACTTAAGGTTCAAACATTTTCAATTCTCCCAAGAGAGGTTCTCTGGCAGGACAGTCTGGAGACAGAAAGAGATGGATGCACCAGAAGCTTCTCTTTGCTTCGTTGTGTTTGAGCTAATGGAAGAGCTTCCTAATTACTTGCCAGTGTTGATTTCCATGAGAAAGAGCCAGTCATCAGTCACAACACCTTATTCATCAGTCTTGCCTTGAGGACACCCCCACACCCCCCAGTCTACTGCTTTCACTTCTGACTTACTATTACTCACTTGTTTGCTTTTTTTTACTTTTATAATAATCTATATTGTTTTTAGCGAAGACGGGAGAGGTGTGGTAAAGGGAGGAGCTGCATCTCATCTGGACCGACACTTAAATTAAGATGCTTCATGGAGACTATAGGGATGAAGTGTCCAAGCGCTAATATCAAACACAGTGAGCAGGAGGACATTGTTTTAGTTCTACCTCATTTAATCAGAAGCCTCATGCTTCTAACCATTGGTATTTCATAGATTTTTATCATAGATTTACATTTCGTTCATTAATTGCTTTTAATGCTATACCTATTTACAGCATCTGTTAAAACACACTTGGGCTGTAAAATACTTTTAAAAATTTGATGCAAATCATCAGGCTTTAAATGTCAGAAAAACACAAATATTTAGATGCTTTGGAGTGTGCTACTCCACACATCATTATGGTCTGCTTGGAAGCAGAGTTGTCAAATTTGACAACGTGGTGTCAGAGGGAGCACTATGATGAGAGATGAAAACATATTCCTGAGACTAAACCTCTCAAGCTTAAAATAAGACCTCTTTTAATGTGTAAAAAAGTAAATGCACCATATATTCGAAGTATGAACACAGTGGTGTATATTTCTTCAGATTAATTCAGTTATATAATTTCCACTGTACTTTTTAGAAAGACCACACTAACTTCTTCTAGAAATCTTTTCAGCCAGTTTAGATATAAAGCAGCTAGTCAGCAAACAGTTTGAAGAGTCTTTGGGATCCATCAACTTCTAAGGCTTGCCTAGAAGGTGGAACATAACATTGCTTTATTGTAAATTCAATCAATTTCACTCATTTATATAGATCATTTATTTGGACAGCAATTGCTTACATGTTTGGCAAAATTTTAAACGTTTTTTTTTGGTTGATCTTTTTGTATTTAGTATGAAACTCATAAGCAATATTTTTTCTTCTCAGTGTCACCAGATTCCAGCTTTCAATCAATCAATCAATCAATAGTTTTAGGCTTTTATTTCAGTGAGCATGATGGTATCCTAACTGAGAGAAATGCAGGCAAAACTACAACAACTAAGTCCCTAGGCTGACCAAAATGTAACATTTATAAGAAGACCTTGAGATAAGACCATTTTGTCAAACGACTAATTCCATAGTAAAGAGTGAACTTGATACTTGAGTGAGAAAAATACTTCAGCACAATACTTTTACACATGACGTATGCACTGAACAGGCAAAAGTGTAGGTCCAGACTGACAAAGGCCAAGTCCGGCATTCTGCACCTGTTCCTCTGCTGGTACGGGTTGCGCCCGCCTCTCGCTTCAAGGTTATTTTTCCAATTGAACTGGATGAATAGCTGCAATGAGATGCAGATGGATGGCAGCCTAAATAAGCCGATCTGCTGATGCTCGACAGCAGGCACTGCTCTCTGCAGCAACATGCTGCTACATATCTACAGATGTCCACCAACACACACCCAGCCCCCCCCCCCGTTTCGCTGGTGCCTTCCGTCGTGGTCTCTCTCCCGCTGAGGGATAAGTGTCAGTGTGTCGGGACGTACAGATGCTGATCCTTCATTGTTGGAGACCAGGCGACAACTAATGGTAATAAGTCTTCTCCCTCCAGCCCCCACTCCCATGATTTGACTTTTTGTTAGGGGCTCAGGCCCCTTTTGTCAGGCCACAGGTGACCCCTGACCCCAAGCCCTTCCTCCACCGGACCCAAGTTAGGATTTAACTTAGTTAAACCCCAGTCCACACATTCTCATAGGCTGTGTGCAGCGTCACCCACCCTCAGACACACTTCCAGACAAAGACACTTGTACACTGACACTGATTCAACCCTCTCCCTCTGTCCATGTCTTTCTCAGAGCTCTTTGTGGGAGGTAAGCCTCATGCAGGTCATTAGCGCGCAGTGTGCTGAGATTAAGAGAGCCTCCTCCCTTAATTAAGGGTAAAAGAAAGCGGAGCGACACAGGGGATAGATAGACATTAGATGGAGTAAGAAGAGAGAGATGCATTGCTCACATTGTTAAAGCTTACAGAGCGGAATACCATTCGACTTACTTCCTCCCAAATTGGCCCGGATCTACCACTCTCTGATTGAGGCTGCCTGTAAGATCTACACAATTCAGTATTGTCGTATTTCCTCCCATTAGCATTAACATTTTAACAGCTTCCACAGGGAGATCACACTTTACCTTTGCCTGAACAACTGAACTGAGAACATTTTTCTACTTCTACTTTATCAAGTGGGGTTTGGCAAAGAGTCGTTTTAAAGTTTTGAAGTAAAGGTTGAGTTTCTTTTCTGGAAGTAAAGCAACTTTACCTCACAGTTTGAGGATACACATGGAGCTTAAGTAGTTTGTATTCCACTGTGGCCCACCTCATCGCCTGGATTTTAAGACATTATACAGAATGCCTCAACAGTTACTGAGGGGGGTTCAAGCTGCTGGAAATGAGCGAGAATGTAAAAAGATGAAAGTGGGCGACTTATCAGAATGAATATTGATGTGGAGCCTATTTGGAAATCACCCTACTTTCTCTACATCAAACCAGGAAAAAAACAATATTGACCTCCTTTTTACCTTCCCCTCCTTCCAAACGAAGTATCAGGAAAATCAAATAACAGAGTTAATAAACTTATTTAAGGTATTGTTGGTATTCTGGTTATTTAAAAAATGAGCAGTTACACATTTAGTTGAATTACTACGTTCACTCATCCATATGTATTATTTCTGAATCAGAATGGGAAGCTGCAGTGTTTGTGTAGTGAGAAGTTTCCATGCTTGCAGCTCACATTTGCTTGCTTGTACAGCAGGCATGACTTTAAAGTCATCCGTTTTGTATGCAGTTTGTTTGTGTTAGGAAGCAGCATGCAGCACAGGGGAGCAGCAAAGATAGTGGTGACTGCAGTGATGCCTCACAACAGTGCTGAGGACTGAACATGCATATTTAAAAAGTAACCTCAAGTATCTTTACCAGTGAAGTTTTAGAAGTAGCTGTGAATGAATCTTTATGTTAGTTCTTGTAGTTCCTTTTAAAAAAGGTGAACTCTTAGTAAGTACAGGTTGCATCAGACAGTGTTCCCTCAATGTGGGGCATGAAAGTGGGTCTGAGAGCACATGGCAGGACACATGGATTTGACAGAGTATTTTTTGCTGTTTGGTTGACAGTGGATGTAGCAAAAACAAGGCACAGCTTGTAGCAATGTGGAAGAGAAGCTGAATACATTAAATATTAGTAGGAGGAATATAAAATCAGCAGGTGGAGTTGGGGCAAGCTTCAGTAATGACCAATTAAATGAGCTCCTCTCATCTCGTTTCAAAGCGGCAAACAGATGAAAGGAAGCAGAGGAGAGAGGCAGAGGTGTCTATAAGATTAGCTTAATTGAGCAAGAAATAAGACTTATTTCCTGTCGTCATTGCAGCCTCAAAACATCTGATGACACTTTAATGACAAATTCAAATTGTATCACTGTAGTAAAGGTCAAGATAATTGGTCATGACACCATTACAAAAGCCTTTAACTATTAAAAAACACTTGTGTACATTTTAATGACCAGACCAAACTGTACCATTGCAGTTGAGGTCAAGCAAAACTATTCATTAAACAATAATAATGGTCTTGTGATAGCTAATGTCCAAGCCAACCTCATCGGACAGTTAATGACGGTAATTTCGGGCTAACACAGAGAGCCAAGTAGTTAATTTATGATTGAAAATGTGGCCTGGTGTGGTCTATCTTTCCTATATTGTCTTGGATAATTAAAAGTCTTGCAAAATCTTTCAAATCAATGCTAGCTTTGCATTAAAAGCTTCTTTTATGACTAAATGACTCACCGGACAACAGTCATAAGCATTTATGAACACTCCTACATGTTCATGACATGTTGTGTCATGAACATGAAACATAAATCATATACATCAGTGAGTTTTGATGCCAGTGTCAGTTTTTAGGTTTGCATCCTAAAAACATGAAAGAGAGGTTCCATGTACGGAAAAAAAGTGCAGTTTTTCTCATTTCTGATGAGTTGCCATATTAGAGATGGATGATATTAACAGAAAAATATGTTAAATAAAAGTTCAGCGTTCTAACCATCAATCTGTCTCTTCCTGCAGAAAGGAGAGTGCACTCTTTGTTCTTTTCCAGTCTGAGCAGCACCTCAGCTAATCAGCGCAGCAATCAGCCCACTCTGTGTGTCTGCGTGTGTGTGTGTGTGTTTGTTCACTGCAGTATTCATTCCACTCCATTTGGCCTCCCCCTCAGCCACCTCCCCCCGACTGTCTTTTCACATTCTGTCACTCGTTTTCTTCTCTTTCCCACTTCCTTAATTTCTTTCTTTCAGTGGCAGACCCCGCCTCTCCCGCCAACGGCTGTCGGCTTGGCAAGAACCTCGGAGCAGTCGTTATGTGTGTGTGTGTGTGTTTGTTCGTGTGTGTATGGGGGGATTTCAAAGCAAGGCCACCAACACAGAGGCATTCACATTAGACACATTACTAACTGCCCATAGCATTCACACACAGGTCACCAGTTCACACACACACACACACACACACACACACACACACACACACCCACACACACACATACGCACTGACTCAAAGCATAAGTTAGAGTTACATGCTCAACGGCAGCCTAAAGAGACACACACATCCACTGGAATGTATGCAGATGAAAATACACCACATCATAAGAGTTACACTATACCACACCACACCACACCACACACACACACACACACACACACACACACAGACTCGCACAAGGACAGCACCTCCCTTACTCTTCCTCTTGAGGAAATCAGTCTCATCTGGAGGCTCACAGCTCCGTCTCTCCAGTTTTCTCTCCTGCTTCCTCTCTCTCCTCAGAGCTTCAGGCCCCTGGAGAAAAATTCA
Organism: Acanthurus tractus; assembly: GCA_029783725.1. Lineage (NCBI taxonomy): Eukaryota > Metazoa > Chordata > Actinopteri > Acanthuriformes > Acanthuridae > Acanthurus > Acanthurus tractus. The sequence goes on from JAQNCA010000032.1 coordinate 1,127,319, forward strand.
GACTACATGTCGACCTGCAATGGCTCTCAATCTCCCAAAAAGAAACAGAGTAGAACAATGGAATTCAGGAAGAGATGTTGTTAATATGTAAATGCACTGTTCCTCAACAACATCTGTTAATGAGTATACACACCAAAACCTTTAATAACACCCTGCTTTTAACCTGACTTCTTTGATTAGCCAAGCCACAGCACCAAACCCCATGTTTCAAGTTTGTCCAGGAAAACGTCTGTAGCAATCACTCAAACCTTTTTTTTATTTTGCTATGAATTTAATTTTTGAAACAGAAACTAAAAAATGATTGTTTTATTTGGGTGTGCGGCCTGAAATGTGTTCAGGGATCGGGGAAGCACAGTGCAGGTCTACACTGGAGAAACACATTTTTGCCAAAGACAGAAAAGCAGCAAAGGTGGAGCCCGACTTCATCCCACTGCACCAACCTTCTCCCCATCATCCTTGCAAAGCTGGAGCCACTCAGTTCAGGAACAAAGGAGGTGAGTCTGACCTTTCTGGAGAGGAGGGAGGAGTGTTCTCCATTGACTTCAGGTGACTGTACCTGCAGTGACAGCGCTGACATCAGAAAGGATCATGTCTTACGAATAGACAAACTTAAGAACTGTTTTATATGGACTTGGTTTTTACACCTTTAATTTGAAATACTTGGTTTTTTCCTTCCCAGTGTTAACTGTGACACTGTGCCGGGTCAAGCATCTGTACCATCAGGCACTGAGAGGAGAAACATATGCATTTTGGATGTGAATGTATTTTAACGTTGTCAACCCTGTTCCCAGCGTTCTTGTAGCAACATATGGTTGATGATGTGGCAGGACACTGGGGGGGGGGCAGAGGTTGTTCTACCCCCATCATCATACACACACACACACACACACACACATGCAGCCTGAAGTGCAACTCTACTCGACAATGAGATCTATGAATGCATGGGGTCATGGAGGCGCAGAGCAGTGTGTGCGTTTGTGGTGTGTGTTTGAGGTGAGTGGAAGGACTGACCTTAGTGAAGTGATTTACACACAAACATCACAGGTGTGACTTCAGTCTCTCACTCACCTAATGTTTGCGTGTGTGTGTGTGTGTGTGTAGTCTGACACAAAGACAGTGTGTCTACCAGCTGGACACTTGATTCAAGGCTCTTTCAGTCGTGCATGTAGACACACAAACACAAGCCGCATGTGTCATGGCTCATTGTGGAGGCTCTGAGTGTGTTTTTCCCAGGGCTGTCTGTGCCGCATGTGGCAGAGGAGTCATTAGCTTCACACATACACACACGCAGACAAACACAGAGGAATCCATTAATGGCCAATATCTGGATACCTTGTGGGAGCTAAGTGGATTGGTGCAACAATTCTGTGAGGAACTAGCTTTTGGTGATCGCCTTCAAGTTTTGAATGCTTTGTTTTAGACTCATCAAAACCACAGAGCTCACAAGAACTGAAAAGAGTTGCATTTTTTTGTAGCACATGTTTAAAAGCACGGTACTCTGTGTTTGCACAGTCACAGCTCTGTGGCCAACACAGTGTGACCTGACCTGATCTGCACTGATGACTAGAGTTTGCAAGCCAATAAGTTACATTATGTCCAAGTAGATTTTTACTTTGATGGATTTTTTTTATTTTTACCTTTGACATAGCCATGCTTGTGCATACAATCAAATTTTAATTTCTGCTTTTAAACAAACAAAATGTCCAACTTCTCCTCAAACACCAACTCGTTCATTCCCTAACTAGTACTGAACAGACAGCACAGTTTGAAATATGGATGCTGAAAATATCATCAGTTTTGCGGGTCTATAATCACAAACCCTGGGCTGGGAATATTCAATATTCAACAAGATGATCGTCCACTGACAGTCAAGAAAACAGGCCACTCCAGAAAAGATCACCATAGTTACCGTGACACAACCACGCAGGAAAGTGCTGTTCTTCCAGATTTTGTGTAAATTCAGCTGAAGCACACATTTCATCATGTGTGTGTGTTTCACCCCCAGTTGAAGCTGACACACAGACCTGCAGCTGATGACACAGACAGAGCAGAGAACAGACGATGCAGCGAGATGCTTTTCATTGCGTTCTGACCTTGCACTCTTATTGGCTGGAGGCTACAAACAGCTGCCCAGAGATTTTCAAAAAGGGCATGGAAGTTACAAATGCAGCATAGTATACGGGGGGGGGGGACCTGACCAAATACTTCTAGTGGATCATGAGTGATGAGTGACAACAATTCTTATCTTTACTTTGTTTCTCTTAAAAACTTAATCCTTCATATTTGTCCCTTCAGTCGGTTGCTGGTTTAGTTCGCTTCAGTACACTGAACAGAGTACATGTGTGAGCGCTGTTTGCAAGATTACTGAAACAAGTCAGTTTCAGTGTGATCACATCATACATCTCTGTGCAGATTTAATGGTGGTACAGTAAGCTTTGAACCAGAGAGTAACATGCTGTCTGTCAGTGTGAGCACTGGTGCCGTCATTCACTGCCGTCCAGCACATGAACGCCAGCAGAGACTAACTGAGTCAGTGGTGAAACTCGGTTTTAAACACTGGATTAACGGCATACACCTCTGCTTTGAATTCATCTGTTTTTAAGAACCAGGATTATATTCAAAAAGTGGGTGAAGCTGCTGTGGAAGAATCAGATGAGGAAGCTTTTGGAAAACACTGAGTCTCGCACCTCACAGGCTGCTTGACATTCCATACAGACCATGGCTTCAAAACAACAACATGAACGTTCTTCAGGCTTCAAAGCAAAGTGAGAACTATGCCATGAGGACATTTGCCTTTACTTTACTACTTCTGGCAGCAGCAACACAAGTTCTGCTGGAGTGTAGCAACTTTCAGTGTTTTAAGTATATGTATCATTTTATATGAATGTTAACTGGTGTGTCTGCAAGCAACTTTTGAAACAGAAAAAAAACTCAACTGATTGTAGACAAATATGGAAGATGATTTAAGCTGGATGAAGCAGCAGGATTCCTGTGTATAGCCATGTGGGGGAGGTGGAGGGAGGAGGGAGGAGGAGGTTTTGATTGGAAATATTTATTTTGGAAACTGAAGGTTGGAAACTCTCTCGCTCTCTCGCTCTCTCTCTCTCTCTCTCTTCTTTTTCTCCACCTCCACCCCCAACCTCCTTCCTCCTGGTGTCCCATATCCAAAATGGACCACTCAACATCACTTGAAACATAATACCGTCTCCACTCCACACCCACCTCTCGCTCTTCTCCCTTTGAGGGAATTCAAAACAATGAATCCTTTATACCCTCCCCCCTGTCCGACTCCAGACAGCAGCCAACCCCAGGCCCCCTCCCCCGGTCCATCCCTCCACTCCTCCCTCAACGCACTGGCTAAACATGGAAAAAGCCCCCATACTTTAAATAAGAGCAGACAGTGAGGCACACTGCCACATTCACATAAACACATGCGCACATGTACTGCCCTTTAAGGGCTCCTATCAAATAAAACAAACTTTAACGCCAACAGACAAATCATTTTATTTCACTAAGTTGATGGCAAATCACAGTCATTAACATCACACACACACCCATTCACACACTGTGACATGCACGCACACACACACACACACGCTGCTGTTTCAGACAAGGCGGGGCCAGTTCCTCTTCACTTGTATGTTACAGTGACAATACATTAAAGCATTGCTGGAGGTCAGGCCGAGTCACTGCTTTGCAAATACACATGCATCTCTGGCTTTCATTCCAAGTTAAATCCCAGCACCTAAACTGTGAGTTCAGAGTCCCACACGTGCCATAATATGCTCCTCACCAGATGACATTCCATTTGAACAACAGAGGCACAACAAACTGTTCTTTGTGCAACATCACATGTTGGAATGAAGTTGCAAGCCGTTGCTTCTCCATGTGTAGTTTTCTAACCTGCGTGTTTTGCATGCTGCAATAAGCGAGCCTCTGAAAACAAGCAAAATTGTCTTTGGTATCACATTTAGTTTTCCTACTGTAGCTGTTGGATTGGTTCAAACCAACCAGCTGGCTGACCATGGCACCTTCTGACCATGGAGCCAACCCAGCTGGACCGCCTGGGTAAAAGAGCGAAGAGAGCAGGGATGTGAGCCAGTAGCCCAGCTTGGACTCTGGCCTGTTCCTGGCTAATGACCAGTCGCAGGAAAATGAAATGGATCAAATTGATCTCTTGCTGGCCGAGCAGTGGAAAATCAGTGCCAATGTCTGTGCAGAGACCTGTCTCCACCACAGCAACTTGGATTAAGTTGTTCCAGGCCAATTCAGAGCAGGACTCAGCAGGAGGAGGGGAGGTAGATGTGTGTCTTACATCAGTGCTGTTTGGGGCTGAAACAAGGTAAAGTTGATTAAAAGTGTTCCTCATATGTTGAAGATGTTGACCATATTACCCGAACCAGTCGCTGCTGTATCGACTGGCTGGGAATTAAATAGCTTCAGTGTAATTGAATCGAGAAATGAAATGATTCACGGCATACTTATTGAATAACCCACCTTTCCATCTTTGGGCTTTGGGGTAAAATGTCAGGCAAGGCTGCCGGCACAGTGTGAACATGGGGTCAGCAGTCCCAGAAGCTGGGTCAAAGCCGGGTCCAAAGGGGCTCTTTAACCTTTAAATGAAGCTGGATATTTTCATATTCCCAAATTCCCATCACACAGTAGTCAAAAACTATTTTAAGTCAATTCCCTTTCATGCAAATTGGTTGGCCAGTCCTGCTACTGCACAGTCAAAAGTTCAGCATATAGCCAGTCGCGTGCCCTCTCCAGGGAAACTTTGAAAAAGCATCTCAAGTCAGATGTGCAGAAAAGAAAAGAGAAACAGAGAAAATGACAGCAGAGGTCCATTGTAATTTATTTCCAGGTATTTAAAAACGATATTGTAGTGGAGGTTGAAGCAGCAGCAAGTACAGAGCACCTGTGATGGAGGTGGAGGTGGATGTTAATCAACGATGAGGATGAGTCATTTATTTAGCTAACTGAAACATCTGGCAAACACAGCTGCTATAGCTGCATCCCAGCTAGTCCAGTTATTAGCCTGTAGACTTAACACAACACATCCCCTACCAGACATGGCTGATTCAAGCTGGATGGGTGGAGAGGAGAAACACAGAGAGATGGTGTGATGTCTAAAAAGGAGAGACTAGCTGGACCAGAGAGGAGAAGGACGGCAACACTTCATCCAACCTGGAGTCAGAGCAGCGGGTGGATGGTAGATGAACGGTTCATAGAATTAAGGGACTTCTTGCAGCAGTGGTAGAAGAATCAATGAGTGAACATGGACTTAGCCAACTGCTGAGGTCAGTGCTATGATAATGAGGCTAACATGGCACGAAAGGTAATCAGAGTGCGAGCCTGCATAATGAATAAAAATGCCAACCCATATTCTCTGTGTATGTCTCACATTTGGAAGTCCATGCATTGCAGACTTGCCAAGGAGACACATTCTTTATCAACTGACTGCACCTCTTGTCTGACAGACAATGGAGTGCATGCACAGAGGCAGTGCGCCTACTGGCTAAGCATTTTCCTGGTATGATCTATGCATTAGACACCCCTGTCACAAAGGTAATCTCAGCAATGAAGCCTGATTGGAGGCGTTAAGCTTAAAGAGCTAATTTCAGCGTCTAGTACAGTTATTCCCCTTACATTTGGAGTTACAGCGCAAGGAGGACAGAAACTGTGTCATCCAGTCCTCTGCAGTTCCCCCTGATGTGCAGGCTGCCAACATGAAATCCTGAGGAAGGGAAGGGCCTGCATGTGTGGGATCATTGGGCAGCTTTCTGACGTGCACCTCGAGAATCCAAACATCCACCCCATGTTTGAATGAGACAGAGAAACAGGATCGTTTTTGGGTGTGTTTGTATTTGTTAAAAGGAGTCAAAAGAACATGGGTCTGAAAAAGTTCAGACACTCTGCTCAAATATAAAGTGTTTTAACTTCAATGAACAACTTTAAGGGTGCAATGAATGAAGTCGGACACTCAACAAGTTCTGTGTCCTGTGATCATTTAGAAATATGCCAAAGAACAACATTAGTGCTTTTGTGCACAAGCTCACCAGGAAAAATGGGAATGATCTCACAGATTTCACACTTGTAAAGGACCTCAGACCTCTGCAGTTACCATGGATCTACAGAGCATTTGCAGAGACCTGTGTGACTTGCTGCACGATTTTCTGTAGCTGGACGAGAGTTGGCCTTCAGTAAACTAAAGCTCATAAAAACAAACAACAACAACAAACTGCACCAGGCAGTATTCTAGCAGAGGTTTAGCAGTACAGCACTGCTCTCTATAGAACAGCAACATCCAGTCGGTGTCTGACAGTTGGGGTGAAGCGCTCCATCTGCCCTGCCAACAGAAGCCTTCAGGGTCACTGACGTCACTGGGTGTGGTTCTCTTGTGCTGTGAAGAAAAAGGTCTGTACAGTGAGTTTGAATGTTTGTTCTGCTAATGATAGACTGTGTATGGGAAGTAAAAACAACACATCCACTACCTTTTGTACACATTTACATGTGGAAGATAAGATCTCTGTATGAATTTATTTCTCAGTGAACCATATCTAGCTCTTTATTTGTTTTTAATGAGATCACAGGATGGAAAATGACCCCTTGTGGAAGATGTGCGAGTATCTGAGGCAGGTTTAGTGCATTCATTCAGACTGTGCTCAGACCGGAGCTCAGACAGGCAACATACAGAGCAGATTTGACAGGAATAGGGCATATGTTTGGAAGAAGTCTGGGAGAGCAGCCATGGTTTGATTGGTCTCAGATTTCTCCTTCTCTTTCAATCTGTCTTTTATTTTCTTTCTGCCTCCCTCTTGATCTCTCCATCATTCTCTCTACCTCCCCCATCTACACTCTGTGTAAGTTTCATCCTACAGAGAGCGTTCCCAGCCACAGACTTGGATCCAGACCCCACACTAAACACACACAAACACACAACACACACACACAGAAAGACAGAGCAGAGAGAGTGAGAGGTTTATTAAGTTCATGCTTTTTATGCCATATTCAGTACAAAACCACTCAAAGCCCAAGGGATCCACAAGCACCAGACATGAAAACTTGCAAAAGAAATTAAAAAAAAGGGAAAAGCAGTGTGGAAGAAGAAAAGAGGAAAAGAAGAAGAAGGAGGGCTGCAGTGGGAACGGCTCTGAGTCATCTAACGTTTTCAAATTGCAGCTTCTCTCCCTCTGTTTTCAAAAACTACTGGAGTGCCACAGAGTTTAGGGACTGCAGCTAGTCAAATATTGGTTTTGAATGATGTAAGGAACATGGCATTCTGCAGAGCCACAGCCAGCGCTCAGCTCTGGAGACCCCGTCTGAGGCTTCAGGCACAGAAACATGGCACTGACTCCCACTGGCACTTGTCGATACAGAGAGCAGGGGAAAGAAAATCCTGCATGTGTTGACTGTGGATCCCTTAAGACAGCTCATCTTACTCCTGCTGATCCCCCCCCCGTCTGAGGCTGCAGGGAAAATATGGTTTTAAATGGGAAATCGGTAATATTTAAACTTAATACATCTGCAGGGGGTTGATTCGGTTCTTGATGAGTGCCAGTGACGCGACAATTACTTGGCCAGCTGCTGAGATTTTTGGCTTTGAGGAAGCACTTTCCAGTCAGTAATGTCCCCCCTCCCCCAACAGCAGCCCTACGACACACTTCCATTTCCCACTAATGCTTTGATATAAAATACACATCATCAGCTGCCAAAACTGAACAACAGTTTCAAGTTGTCCCCCTTTGCCAAGAGAATTTCTCCATCAATTGATGTGTGTGTTTTTAATCATTTAGTTTATAATTTAGAGAGCTGTTAGATTTGGAAAAGTGTCGAAAAAAACGCATTACACATTCATTTTTATTTAGCTTTCTCTGTTTCCTTAGATAACCGCTAAGGTTCATTCAAAGATTAAAAAATACGAAGCCTAATCTACCTCTTGATTTTTGACTTTATATTCCAAACACATACTAGTAATAATGGAGCAAGACAAAGCAACTGGTGCAGTTGATTACAGTCACTGGGATTTGGTCAAATAAATGCAAGGATCAGGGGAACATGAACACCAAAGTCGTTACCAAATCAGATCAGGTTTTCAGGTAATCAGGTGTTTGTTGAAGTTTATAGCAGTGCTGGTCTGACGGACAGGCATACACACACATCTTCTCTCACAGGTCGGAAACACAGGCAGTCCATCTCAATGACGTGTGTGTGTGTGTGTGTGTGTTTGTGTCTGACCTTCTTCAATGGGTTTTAAAAAGAAAAACTTAACCCCACACACAAACACAGGTACATTTCAAATTTAACTTGGTACCAAGAAGCTACTCGAAAACAAATCCTCTTGATGAAACTTTATGATTTGAGCCAATAAAAAAGTGCTTACTAACACTGTGCTCTGCTGATGCTTGGTATCACGGAGCACTTCCAGAAAAGCTGGAGTCATCAGTTTTATTCCCAAAATAAAGAAAAGGAGCAGAAAACATTTCCCTTTTTGTACAGCAGAGAGCTTTTCCTGATAATGCTTACGAGTTACAGTGTAAGAAGTAAGAAAAAAAGGAAAGGGTTCAGAAAATGAAACTGCCCTGACATTAGAGGTGAACAGAGGTCATTATCCGGAGCCGTTCAGCCAGCACTATTGACTGTCTCTACATGCAGAAAATAGCCTGAAAGTTGCATTAAATTGAGTAAATGTTATTTTCTCTAATATTTTTTAATATGTTTGCCTTCAAAACATCGTAATGATTATGTTGGCACAGTCACAAACTTTACACATATTTGTGTCCTTCAGTTCAAAAGAAGAATCTACTTTTTTAAAATCTTGTTTGGGGTATGTTTCTCCTGCTTTGACTTCATGCTACTTTAGTTTACTTGTTAAATATGCAGAGATGGAAAGAGTAAGACTATTATAGTCAAAAAATATTCAGGGTTAGATTGCCAACAGTGGAAGATCATGCCTCTGTACGGCCTCAATCCAGTTAACCAGAGGAGGGGAGAAACACAGCTGATCAACAATAAATATCCAATTCTTTGAAAACCACAACGGGTGCAAAAAGTAATAATAGACAAGCGGGAATAAGATAGCTGCCACATCAACAGCAGAATAAAAAATCACCAAAGCAGAAAAATCCAGAGCTGTCAGCAGTGACTGCAGCCGCAGACACACATGCAAACAGAGAGAGCCGTGCAGTTGTTTCTGTATGACGGATCCTGAAACTCATCTTTGTGGACTTGTTTTCCAGAACGAGTGTGAAGCAGTGTTTAGCCCCGTGAGAAGAGTGCAGCAAGCTGTAAACCACATATGAGAATAATTAGGATGCATACATTTTTTAAACGTACTAAATTATTTGTACCCGTATCGATAGAAATCGTCAGTGCTTTCATCTGAATTGGGAAACACCTAGCAGAAATACTTCCTATTGCAAGTCCTTTTTTCCTTTTTTTTTAGAACTAACACATGACAGTAGTTTGATTAAAAAAATGGTTTTGGTCCACTGAGCACTCTGTAAAAGTTTGCCACCCTTCATACTACATGCAGCCATTTGTTGGATTAATAATAATAATCATAAAAAAGACAAGTGCAGCTTGTATGAGTTATTTTTATGATTCATGCTGTATTTTACCATTGATTTCATCTGCTCTTAGACACTTGTCTTACTCATCTTTGCAGCACTTTGTAACTGAAGGACACTTTGAAAATATTTCACCTAAACTTTTAAATTAATCAGAGTACAAAGTCTTTTGTTCCATCAATAACATATGCTCTTGAACACTTCGATGACTCGCCAACAAGGCGCTAAAGTTGGATGAAACCTTATTCTTAATACTTGTTAATAAAGCAATGATGCTAACCACATGTTGTTTATTTTTCATTGCTGTTTTTGCATTTGTCATCATTGTAGTTCAGGGGAGTAATAGCCTTCACATATTCAAAGCCAGTCAACAAAAAAGTCCTGCCTTGGTGCTTTTGAGCCAGTCACTCAATCCCAAGTTACAGTGTGCTTGGCAGTGCTCAGCATGGATGTGTGGACCGAAGCATGAAGCATGGGACTTTTGGGAAATAGCATAAAAAGCCCATGAGCTGATTTTCCTCGGATAAATGAAGTACTTAAAAGATCTGTTTTCATGCTTCTCGTATGAGCGTGTGTGTGTGCGTGTGTGTGTGCGTGTGTGTGTGCGTGTGTGTGTGCGTGTGTATTCACTGTTTTGGGTGACACTGATTTGTGGGTTCACTCCCCAGCCTGCATGTTCGTTCCAGTTTCTATTCTTGCCCAGGATATGGGGAGGAAACTGGAAGAAGAAATGTATCCCTTGTCCCTCTTGAGAGAGCACGGATCCTTCAAGGACATATTTTTGGAGCAAACTACTGGTAAATTTACCAGCAGCTTTATTTGTGCACTCTTAAAATATTCCTGTGTTACATACGGCAGCAAATATGAACATGTTGACTTTCCAGGCAATAATGGCACAATATAGAGCCCACGAAAATGGCTACAACAAGAGCAGAAAAGGCGATGACTGACTGTTTTCTGCTAGTTGCTCTTAACTACATCTTATGGATGGATATCACCGCTTGGTTCCTGAGATTATTCAAAAAAGTTCCAGTCACCCTACATTTGTTATCATAGGATTTTGCAGGGACAGGTTCTAAAAATCACTTTTTCTTAACATATATATGGCTGACACAAAGAGATGATGAAGCAACTCACTTGTAGTGACAAAATCTTGAATGTTTATTTCTCTGTCTGCGAGATCATCAACTCATTTCTTTAGTTTTAGTTCTTAAAAATATAGATGTGCTCTTTCTTTCTTCAGAGGTGCTTTGCTTTGCCTCTGGCACTTTTGCACTCCAATCCAGACATGTGCTGTCAGTCAGGAGTGGGCAGGAACCTCGCTGCTGATGCTCCTCTCTGCACAGGGGCAAGCAAAAGCACACAGCAGCAGTCAGATGTTTTAGGAACACATTAGGTTAATATAGCTTTTATTCAGACTGATCAGATTCAGAGCAGCAAAGCAATGCGTTTTTTGTACTAAATCAGATTATTCCTTTAATAGAATTAAACACTACTATGAAAGCATTATGTTGGCATCCCTGAAGAAACATTTTACTGAGAGTAATTGAATCAATATCTATTTCCCCTTCTCTTAATCGTATATAAGCAGACAAAAAAAGACTCCAGGCCACCACACTGTTTAGAGTTCTGCCCAAAAAGCAACAAGAGGTCAGAGCCTCCAGCTAACTTCCCACTAGCACTAGGGCTATGTGTGAGGGGGAGGGTGGGGGTCGGGAGGTGTCAATCTGCAACATTAGACCGTGTGGGCTGCTGTGAAAGAGACAGACGGTGGCTGAGGAGAGCGTGACAGATGCCCTTTTCACCACCAAATGCAGGCAGTCCACCAGAGGTCAAAGGTCATCCCGCCTGCTGTATGCATGGTCAGGCAAGTGATTGCACAGATATGATGATGGGGGGGTCACAGAATTCAGCTTGTGGATGATAAAAATATTAGTGAGGAAGCTAAGTACGATGTGCACCAGTGCACTAAACACACACTCCGAATAGTAGCTGTACACATGAGTGCACACAGATAACAAAAACACACACACACACACATCCTGACACAAATGCACACATAGGTAAAGGCTAATGCCAACTCCAATGCATGTGCATGAGAAATGAAAGATTTATTCATGAATAGAGCAACATTCAACCCTGAGGCCTCGTCTCACAAGTAATGGATCCTGTCCTCATCTCTGCAAGTTCGAGTGTGTGTGTGTGTGTGTGTATGCGTGCATGTAGTTATTATGTGCATGAATGACTTGATGTGAGATGCTGGCAGAGCATTCCTGTGCACATATACACAAAGACCTGGATGTTGGGAGGGGTAAATAATATGTCCTATTTTTAGAGGTCTGCTCCAATTTGTGCTCCACTCCTCTGAACCCAAACAGAGTCAGAGCTAATCAGCGCTGCCTCCCCACAGCCACAGAGAGAGCAACAAGCCACAGCCTTGTTCCTGTGTGGAGAAAATACCTCCATCTCCCCACAGCTTTGCAAAATGAGAGGCTGATGAGAGTCGATTTTTTTTTCAAATCTGCTTCAGAGTTAGGAAGTTATAAAACTCCTCATCAGAACTCTTTTAGACCTTTTCTGACTCTGTGAAGCATGTTTCCTTGTTTTCTGTGGAATTCATTCTATATTTTCATATCTGTTTTTGTAAATGCTCCTAGTTGCTTTATGCTTTTTCAGTGTAAACCACATGAGGGTTATTTGAAATCAACAAAAAGTATAAACAGTAATATTTTTTCAGGGTGGAAAAAACTACACAGGGTTTGTTTAAACAACACTGAACAGTCATCCGTTTGCTGGTCTGTCCAAACAATTCCACTGAGCTAGAAAAGTGCTCTCAGCAGAGTGTAGATCTATGCCGGGCAGCCATGCATGCACACAACTAGCAGGCCAGGTCGTAAAAGTTACCATAGAAGAAACAGAGTTGGGATGGGTTAAGAATGGGTGAAATAATCCATTATAAAAAAGAAAAATATTCATAACACTAAACTGTGAACACACTTGTGAGCATTTATGAGCTTCAGCCTATACCTTTTCGATTAGCTTTATCCATCATATGATTTGGAAATCAATTATGTACTTGTTGTGGGTGGATTTTAAATGCTAATCGAATAAAATGAAATGAAAAAAAAATTATACATGAAAAACTATGTTTTATAGAATAGTCCTCTAATTTTTGACTTTTTTTCTGAAATAAACAGCTGTGGTGCACTTCCCCATGTTTCATATAACTGAGGATGAGCCAGAAATATATTCCTTAAGTTGGTAAATTGGTTTGTGCTCCTCTTCTGAGTTATGTGCAATGCTTGTGCAAATTTGACCAACATACAGCAAAACATATAAAGTGGAATTATTGTGAATGTTTACTTCAAGAAGTGTTTTTTTATGAAACCATATTATTAGAGATGTTTGCTATCATGCTTAGCTTTGCTAGGAGATGGCAGCAAAATTCAGATAGTTATAAAATACAGATTTTTAAATAATATTACTTTGAGAAAAATGAGGAGTTAGCATTAGTGAAACAGCACAACCACAAGAGGTCCCTCAGCATACAGTCATGAATGTGCAAAAAATACTCAAAAACATGCACAGGAAGATAACTGTAGCTGAATACACAGGTTATGAAATGTCTTGTATTTTTGTTACCTCCTCTGACTTCAGCATGTAACTCCAGTGACTGTCAGGTTGTGAGCGCTGTGAAAACTGACCCCAGGGCAGTCCTGCGGCTTAACACACCTCTATGCTGACTTGATCAGCTGCTGCTGGTGTGTTACCTAACGGCATAGCCAGTGCCAGGTGTAAGGATACTTTCACACTTAACCTGTTTGACTGTCGCCTTTCACACCAGCCAGAACAAACTGACGGACGCACTGATTTCAACTGAGGCAAACATGGTGCCGATCAAACAACCAGGAGGTTTTGCTGGAGGTTTTGCTTTGTGTTGCTGTTTTTTCCTTATTATAGATCCATATAGCACAGAAGATCTGCTGAGTGCTCATTGCACACATGCAGCTGTAAGACACGCTGCACTATAAATGGTGTAGAATGGTCACGGACAATAGCAATGGCCTCTCTTGGTTTAATGTCATTTCATTTGATTGTGGACTAAAGAAAAAAGGTGATTCATGTTTAAAACAGCTGAACACTTTAACAGAATTAATTATTTATAGAGGCATGTTTTCATTTTTGTAGAAAAATGATCAAAAATGGAACCTTTGACTCTAGTGGTTAAAGATCAGTATAAGCTTGGTGTGATGTATTGGTCTGCAAGTGACCCACTAAGTTTTCCGTCTCGCTGTGTCTGGGTTCCTCTCGAGCTGCTCACAATGCTTCCTGCTGCTGAACTGACCCTGACCTCCTCCACATGTCTCCATCCCAGCTCACATGCTCAGTCTGTGCATCTACCACTCAGTTTGTGTGTGCGTGTGTGTGTGCGTGTGTGTATGTGAGTATATGGAGGATGGATGTCTAAACTCGTGTTTAGTCAGAGGATTTTTCAGAGAGCAGACAAAATCTTGACCTCTGACAAGAAATCACACACACGCATGCGGTACTGTTGTGCATGATCACGCTCACATAGCTCACATTCCTCCCTGTGAGCTTCACTTCCAAAGGTCTTCAGTCAGGCAAAGAGGAGAACATCGACCTCAGGGGAGGAGAAAACCAAAAGAGATGAAGGAGACTTGAAATAATGGGAAGATGTCTTATTACTATTATCATTATTATTGTTATTTTGACAACACACTATTTCAGGATGTGTCACTTTAGTGTTGTTATGCATCCAGGAAGGACTTTCCCTGAGGTGGTCTGAAAACAGCGTCTTTTGTTTTTTTTGGTTGTGATACATTTCAATAAACCTGGATAAACTTTAATGGATATACTTCAGTTTATAATGTAATCAGATGAAAACACAATAACAAAGTCTCAAAACATTTCATCAAATCACAAAATACTTTTTCAACCACATCATAGTCTTCATCTGTGAATGACAGGAAATCACTTTCCAGCCTTCATTCACACAATGACAAATGAGCCATCTCAAAGAAGACAGAGCAAACTCTGTTGTTCAGTGTGATAGACTGTAAGATGTGTGAAAACCACCAATAACTAATGTACATTCAGGGTGATTAGGAATTTATAATATGAACACCACGTCTTTTTATATACCTTACTATGCAGATATTGTAAGCACTCTGTTATTTCATGACTATAATATGAGCATAATACTCCCATTACTGTATTCTATGTGCTGGACAGAGGCCAGTTTTTCGGGCAGTCAAATGCAACGTCTGGTGGGCTCCAACAAGTCAGGCTTCAAAGTGCACAATCACACTGCAAATCTTTAGAGCCAATGGACATTGATATTACTGAATGTGTGTGTGTGTGCATGAGTATGTTGAGTGGCAGTTGGAGGAAATAAAACCAGAGAGTTGTCTCGCTTTAATCTACGTTGCACAGGATTTTTAATATTTGTTTATCGTGTTCTGTCTGCACTTGGTCTCTTTTCATGCATTGTGACTGCGGTTTAGGTTGTGTAATATATAAGTGATTTGTTGTTTGTTTGTTTTTAATCTCTGATATTATGGATATGTATACAAAATATTACATGTGCGAGGAAATGTCAAACATAACACTGGTCTTATGAAAGATTTGCACCTATTAGCCAAAACATAGAGAGTGCTGTGAATTATACCTCCACTAGGTACAACCACCCTGAAATAAAAACTTTCAGCAGTCCCCTCAGGTTCTGTTCTGGGACCCTGGCCTTTTACCCTCTGACCGAAACATTCACTTAAACATTCTGATATTCACTTAAAGAGTCTTTTTGAACTTAAGCCATGCAGACAACCCTAAACTAAATCACCCCTCCCCTAGCCTGAAACTCAGCTGGCAGGAGGAACTGGCTGACATCTCTCATTGGATGTTTGAATACCACCTGAACCTTAATCTTGACAAGACCAAGATGCTCTTTCTTAGGGGAGTTAGGGGAAACTATCACTGCTTTATGACAACTGCACTACCAATGAGAAGTCCCTGAGACTGTAAGGAACCTGGATATGACAGTGGATGTCTGGCTCTTCTCTTGTCAGCTTGTGCCTGTACTCCTGCAGCTTGCTCCTGGCTTGTGTTCCTGCTTGTGCCATCCAACCTCTGCAGCTCACCTACGGCTTGCCTGCTCTGCAACCTGCCCGAGCTAACAGTGATTCCACATCAAAGTCATGGTCCCCGTCTGTCCCCTGAGCCCTGCTGTGTGCTCTGCTTCTACCAACCACCGCTCTACTCCTTCAATATGCTGAGGGCCCCTTTGCTGCCCCACAAAATCCAGAAAGATCTGGGATCTACAAAATAAAAATCCTGAGTCAACAATGGTTTAGCAAGCTTTTCTATAACAGAACCACAATAAATATACATATCTTCCATCACAGACTGAAAACTCATATGTTCAGACGTACCTTGGCCCATAAAAAATTAAAAAGAATACATAAAAACAGGTAATAAAAAGAGTCTGGGCCCTATCGTACACCCAGCGCAAAGGCAGTGCGCCAGTGACGCAGATGTCATTCCTATTTTACACCCCGCGCAAACGTCATTTTTGCCACTAGTGTAAGATAGGAAATCCACTTGCGCTGGTTCAGTGCGCCCAGG
>JAQNCA010000032.1:1144513-1164021 GCA_029783725.1 Acanthurus tractus
ACTCCCCTGAATTAATTTTTAACTTTCCACGCCCAATGCGCCGCTGGCGAGCGGCGCAAAGTGTACGATAGGGCCCTCTCTCTATATCCTACTGTTTTAAATAAAGCACTTAAAGTAATTCAGCTTATATGAGGAAGCTGATGAGTTGCATCCACACTGCTTAAATGCTCTTTCTTCAAATCACTTTGGATAAAAGTGTCTGCCACATAATTGTAATGTAAAGATAAAAGCAAAAGGTACACTAGATTCCAGTTATAACGAATTGTTATTCAAATTTAGGCAGCAAAATGAATTATGTAGTAAAAGATGGAAACATGTTTGACGGGGAGATGAAAATAAAAACTCATAAATTTTATTAAAGTTAAAAACTAAAATCTAAAGAATCTGACAGCGCTTCTCCTCACTGAAAGCTTTGTGAAGGTTCAGCCATGTCCCGCTGTAAACCAGCAGAGGACAGGAAGACACTTAGACTTTTAAAGCCTTTTATAAGTCCTCACTCCTACACACTTCACTTTAGGAAATAACCTGCAATTCACTGTGCTGTAACTTTAAAACAGATAAGAGAGATGAGAAAGGGACAGCGACAAGTGTACATCTACATCAGTAAGTTGTTTGGTGTGTAGCTGTGTGTATTTGTGCAGCTGTTTGACTTATGAAGGCATGATGATGATTTACAGATGTTTTCCTTTGTTATGATCCAAGAAAATGTTCTTTTTTGTTTGTAAACTGAGAAGAAAAATGTCCAAATAAAGGAAATATGAAATACAAGCTCAATCCACAAGCCACAAAAAAGCCTCTGCTCCAGGTGTCCCCTGCACCCTCTCGTGATTCAATGCTGGGCAGGTTGTGGGTTGAAGTTGGGCCTCAATAGCCTTTGGATCAACATGGGAAAGGCACAAAAAATATAATAAACAATAAAAGAAATATAAAAGTGGGGTTGGTAAAAGACAAAGGGACATCTAATCTGTCATGCCAAAATGAGGAACTCAGTGGAGTTCTTTCATGAGCAGAATAGTTGATTTGCAAGAAATGAAGTGATGACATCCAACGGGGAATTTTACACAGAGTTGATGACAATGATTTGCAGTGGCCAAACACAACTGGCGAGCGCACAGGGCCGCCTGACTTTTATTTTGTCCAACAGCTCTGGCAGTCGTGTTAACACTGTGATCATAAAGGTGGCTGTCTGTTTTAACAGTTGTTGTACATGTGGGATGTAGGATTATTAGCAACATCTTGGAAGCACTCGCTTTCAGTGTGATGTCAGCACAATGCAGTTCAGAAAAAAATCTGGGCAAACTGAAATCAAACATGCTGAACTGCACAACCCTGAAATGAAAGTTAGCAACTTATGTTTCTGGAAACGAAAGACATGGTGAGGATCAGTCCTTTTTTTTCTGCTTTGACATTTTAATTTCACATTGTGGTTAAGGTCTGGTTAGGTTTAGGCACAAAACCAACAGGCTAGGATTAATATAAGAATATGTTTTGGCTTACATATCCCTTGTTTTGTTCTTCCATACATCAGTGTCCCATTTTTTGTCACCACAAATGACTGTGAAACTTCGGATTGCTCGCTAACATTCCAGGGTTAAGACTGTGAACTTTGATGTGGTCTCCAACACTGGTCTCCTGCTCGGCAGCAATTCTGCTTCAGCATACTTTATTATAGTGAAGTAGTAAAGCCATGGTTCGACATTCCAGTAATTACTTTGGTGTGTACAGTGTTACCATAACTGAAAAACAACCAAATAATCCCAAGTTGAAATGAGTCTATGAGGAGAGAGGACTGTCACTTCATGACTGGAAGTTAGAACACATAGCAAACCAATAGGTAATGGGTTTTGAGGCCAACAGATCAGTGTGTGAAACAACTCAACATGCACCTGGTTGGAAGAAAATGGATTTAGCAACACCACAATTAGAGCGCATAGCATGAACTGTTGATAGACTGCATGTAAGGAGAAAATCACAGACCAAAATCTTAATTTTTCATTATTTTCTGGTTGATTGGTTACTTAAAGGTTAGTTTAAATTTTGGGTAAAATGTGGCAGCCCCAAATATTTGCATCACTCAATCTAGAATTAATGAAACAAGATTTATTGTTCCTCAGTGCCGTCTCAAAATAGCATTGCTATCATTCACACAAGCATTTAAAGCCTTGCTGGAACGCATGCGGCTGCACTTCAAGATTTTGCTCAAAATCTCTGTTGATCTGTCTGCCTCCAAACCCATATGAGTCTAACCCTTGTTTGCACTCCTCAGCTACAGCTGCTTACATTAGTATCACTCTAACATTAGTGATTAATTACTCCTGACATATGTGCTCATGTATTTACAACATGGATTCTATCCCCTGTGTACTCCCATGCACCTGTGGAGCAGATTTATGATACGCAACCTCCCACATCACCACATGTGTCTTCCACATTAACAGGATGAGGAGCAGTCTTCCTCTCGGACAATGGGTGATTTAAATGGAAGAAGTTGGTTCCTGTCTAAATTTGGAGCAGAGACTTTTTTTCTCTCTCTCATTGTTTATGCAAAGTCAGCTGCTGTACAATCTTTTCACACCGATAACAGAGATTAGATTGCTGCTGCGGATCTGCAGTTTTCTGCCGACATCTGCACTATCTCAGGCTGGCGCGCACACACATTCGCCTGCAGGCACACGCTTAAGTACACACACACACACACAACTAAACCCCCCCCGCCCAGCATGCACACCCACACACCCACACACACACACACACACACACATTCTATCTAATCTGATTGTTCCGGAAAACTGAATGTAAAATTGCAATCAGTGTAGTGCAATTACTAGCCATCATGCAATTCAATCTGCACTGTTCTTTACCTCCTCACTGCTGGAAATCAGCACATTCACTACAGGCAGAAAAAGGAACAAGTGGGTGGAAAGAAAGACAAAGACAGAAGTGAGTTAAAACAGGGAGAGAAATAGCTGAAAGAAAGAAAGAAAAATCAATTGCTGTCACATCCATCGCAGAAAGTACAGCAGGAGAAAGACATAGAAAGAAAGAATTGAATACGAAATAGGCACAAAGATAGAGAAATGGCTGAAAGAGAGGCAAAGTAGGAGTAAAGACGGAGGAGGAAGAAATAGCTGAAAGAACAAAAGCAAAATAAAGAAATCAATTAGTGTCACATCTGTCAGAGGAACCGGAGCAGTGGAAAGACAGAAAGAAAAGGAGAGGACGGGAATCAAATCTGAAAACCTGAATCTGAAATTCAGAAAGCGTCTTTCATGAATCTACTAAAATATTCAAATGGAGTAGCCCAGGGATGGCACATCCATCCGCCTAATATGTTTGATATTTCCATGTAGAAATAAAAGCCAAGGGGTAAAATATTGATGTCTGCTGTCTTATGACCTGCAGAGGATGAGGAGGGAAATTACAATGTATAGAAGAGGAGAAGAGGAGAAAGACGAGGAAACAAGGAATTAAGGACCAAAAGTAAGAGATCTCCTTCAACCAGGAGAGGAAACACTCAGGAAAGACAGCATAATACACTCTTTTTGTTTGAACTTTTTGCACTAAATAGACTGGTGAACAAAAGGAGCCCAACATTTTAGTGGCAACTAGTCCGAGGGCCCTGTTTTTGTGACCATTTCATGCCCAAGCAGCACTGCAACACTGGCATTTTCCTGACCTCCACATCTGCTTTCTGTGCAGACCTTTGGGGTGAGGGTTGGTCCATCCATGACATGTCATCGAAATTTCTAACCAATACCTTTGTTATTTTAAAACTGGTGTTCTGATTTGCATTCAATTTCAAATGGACATTCATTGTACCCGAAACATAAACGCCAGTGTTTTGGTAATCTTTCCACCTTTTCTCCCGAACAATTCATCCAAAATTTATCCAGCCATTGAGTTTACAGAGCATCTTTCTATTAATTTATCTTTGTACTCTATCTATCTATCCACTTATCCATTTACTGTATCATTAATCCATTTTCCGTCTTTCCATTTATTTATTCTTTCACTTACTGTATCCATCCATCCAGCCATCCATCCCCATGTCTATTCATCTTGCACCACTGAACCACCAAGATCTAATTGCTCATATATTTTCTTTCCTTTTCACTTATTTTTCTTTCAATATGCTGTCCTGAGTGCAATGACCCAATTTATCTAATGGATCATTAAAGTTTGATATCATTTTTATTATTTTATCTCTAAGTTCAGTCTGACAATAAGCATACTGATTGAAACAACATGACAGAATATATTTTGATTTCAGATATGGACGCACTAATCTCATATATAGATATAGATCAGCAGGTGGGGGGCATAATGGGACTTCACTTACCTTATTAAGCAGGTCAAGTATCACACAGAATTAACTGATCTCAATAATTATAGAGTCAAACTATACATGACAAAAACAAATCACTATTTTATCCACGAGCATTAATATCCCACTCAAAGGCTTTGTTTTGTGGTTTTAAGTTTGGTTTCTAGTGCTAAAGACCTTTCAGTTCAGGTAACATGGCCCCGTTGTTGCCTCACATAAAAATATTACCAATAAGTTTTATGAAATATGGTCTACAACTTTTAGATAGATCCCTAAGAGGGTTACTGCTGGCCTGTGAGTAAAGGCCAAGACTATGAACTGCAACATCCGGCGAGGGGCCTTTAATGTCATGTCATGCCCTGTACTTTTGCTAGCACCATTTAGACATGCAGGTATGAAGTTCCAATAATCTAGAAATGAAAGAAAAGAAGATATTTGCATTTTAATTCCATTCATGGCTTTGGCCTCGGGTGAATATAGAAACAAGTTAATCACAATAAAACAATTATTGTCCAGCATTAATTCAGCAGAGACGTAGTGGTTTGTCCTGTGTTTTACATGGAGTGCACATCTTTCTTAACGGCTGTGTTCTTTCACCTCTGCTTGAAAACGCAGATCCAAAACCCTGTGATCACATTTGTTGCACGAATATACATGATGGAAAGAGCCTTTGGTCTGGAAAGGTACGACCAATTATCCTGCTTATACATATATAACTATATAAATATATGTATGTGTTTATGTATATGTGTGTGTGTATATATATATATATATATATATATATATATAGTAACCTCCCACTCCCTCCAAAAAGAAAGGCATGAAGCATGCACATCTCATGTCCCGGCCGAGGTCATGGCTTTTCAATGCTCACACACTCTATAAGAGGACCTTGCTCTTTTTGGAACATTGAAAAAGGTCAGATTTTGGCTTCTGCTGATGCCAGAAAGCTTAGCAGCATGGAGGAGGATAACTAGTTTTATTGAGTTTAATCAATATTATTTATATATTATTTTTATTATAAGATTTCACTGTTTTTAATAAGCCACAGTGTCCATAGTTTTTTCTGAATTTTTGTGGCTGCACAACCTTCAGCAACACTTACACTCACACACACACGCACACGCACACACACACCCACACACACACACTCCTGTTTGGAAACATTTATAAACACCAAAATTTACAAAGTTGCTTACCCCAAAGGTGGTTCCTACAGTGTTGCAGGTACTCACTCCTTCCACAGGAGAGGGGGCTGGAACCAGGCGAGGCTTGTGCCTCGAAGAATCTGAGCAGAACTTGACAAAACACAATTGTTTCAGAAGCACAGATCCAGTAAAACTGCTGGCTAAACTACCACCCTAAGCCCAACATCTGCATGGCAGTCAGATCTGGTGCTTGTGTCCCTCGCCATGGTTCATTAAATGTGAGGTGCAGGATCATGTGTCTCAGTTCCATCAGAGACACCCTGTTCTGAGTTGCATTGAGATCCACGCCAACACTCTACCTGCTGAGCTCCAACCTGACTCTGTTAGGCAGAAGTTCAACTGAGCTTTGGGAGACCTGGCGAAAGAAAGAGGCGGCTGATTACACCAGGTTAAAATAAATGAATGGAATGTATGGAAAGAATTTCAGTCTCTTAGGCCCATTAAAGAAAGGCAGCATTGCTAGATTTTCTCTATGACCCTGAGGTTAGGGCTGTGTTGCTCAGTATTTGCATGCTCTTTCATGCATGAATCTTGGCTGCTTCGTCTCCACTTGGGCAGGCTGCAAGGTGGCTGCAGCAGCTGGGAATGGAGCCCCGCCATACCAATGATCACTCAGTTTCACTGTGTTGCAACACTGAATCTTCTCCCTGTCCAGAAACAGCACACCTGACACTGTACCTGTAGAAAATCCATCATTGCAGCTCAAAGGGCTGCTTGTGTGTTTCTGAACAGGATACCTAAACACACTGCTGAATGCCCAAAAGAGATGGGCAGGCGAAGGTTAGCAGGCTCATAGACACCTTGATGGAGATGGCTCACCGGCCTGGCTGGAACTGGTGGTGGCAGGGGAAATCCTGCTTGCTCTGCTGCCGTGGACATTGCATCAGGAAAATCACTGCAGAGGCAGAATATTCAAGTGAATTCCCAGAGACAGGAGATGCTGTCATTGTGTGCGACTGGAGGCTGCCATGTGGGGACAGCATACGGTGGCAGTAATGGATCGCCAACAGCATTAGCAGCTAGACCTCTTCACAATTCAGTTTGGACAATATGCTAAATTGTTTCAAAGTTTTTTTTCCGTTTGGAACGTAGAAACCACCCGTGTTTCAATATCAGAATTCCATGTGAATATTCAAATTCAAGCAAGACAATTTAACATGCGTTTTATAGGTCAACTTGCTTAGCATTTTTTAAATTCAGTACTATTAGATAAATCTCTCTTAGAGCCTGGATAGCATCAGGAGCATATATGGTTTACACGCTGGTGTAATACATGCATCATGTCTTAAGGAGTTTCAAGGAAGCTTTAAATAAATAAAGAATAATAAAGTATAATTTTTTGGTTCGGCTCCACAAAAAAAAAAAAGTAGGAGCCTGGTATTACTATGTTTTTTTAAATGTTTTTTTATATATATATATATATATATGTGAAATTTTTACTAGTCCATTAGGCTGAGCGACTGCTTGACCAGCCAAGTGTGATGGAAAGACACAGAGCGATGACCACAGCCAGCGTTGGGCGCTGTACTGCACCACCAACACTTTGCTCAAATGATTCAATTACTCCTTCAACAGAGCTGTGAGCCAAAGAAAGCAGACTGCCCCACTCTTGGTGTATGTGTGTGTGTGTGTGTGTGTGTGTGTGTGTGTGTGTTTGTGTGCGTGTAAATGTGCACATGCACATAGAGACCTAAAAGGGGATCTAATTGAAACCAGCTGTTCCACTGAGACAGGACTGGAACGAGGCCGGAGCCCCACATTAGTGTGACATGGATAGAGCGAGAGACATGCGAGGCAGGGAGAGAGGGGAGAGAGAGATAAAAGAATGTGAGGCTCAGGCACAGTGTGGAGGAGGGGGGGTAATGATGGGTTCTGACTGTTTCTCTCCAGACTTTGGTGACAATTTGATGTTTTTGTATTTTGCACAAGCCTCAGACTTGAAGTGACAGACAGGCAGACAGCTCACTGACAGGAGGAGCTTGTGTAAAATAAAACCATCCCCCTCAGCAACAGCAGCACGGCAAAGGTACCTTATTGTGAAAAGCAGATTATGCGTAGCATAAAATCATGTGTGCCTCCGCAGACAAAGTTGTGTCTTTATTCTTTAGTATCTGTTTGGTACAGAACTTTATGTTGTCAGACATTTGGAAGACACACGTTTCCTTCAACAGAATTTACATGATATTTTAGCATAAAATCAAACATTAAAAAACAAGCAGCGAAACATGTAACCAAGTTAGCTGTGCTAAGCTGCAGTAAAAATTGAACAGAACTAAAGCAGTGATGAGGGCTTGACATTACACACCAAATGCAGGTGGATTTCAGCCGTGGCGTGGAACACAGGCCCTCCCACCGGCCACTTTGACCAGTTGAACTATAAGGCATCACCAAATACTGGACCCCAGGCACGGACCAGCAAGGGCTCTTTCTGGACCTGCATCCTGTTTGTCAAAGAGTGAAAAGAAAACATAACAGTCTTAACAAGAGATGATTACATTACAACGTGATAAGTTTATTGGTTTAACAACAAACTCTGATGTTTTAATGATAAACATATCGAGTTTATTAGTTTAACAATAAATGTATCATATTATAACATGAAACTTTTATTGTTTTAACAATAAACATATTACTTTATAATGTGATACCGATGCATTTTTATTTTTACGGCATGGCAGCAATGAGCTGCTGTAGCCCACTGACCATTCACAATGCTGTGCTCACTCACAGGTCCTGAGAAATACACAGAGTGCTGACTGGGAGATCACAGATGTAAGAAAGACTTGTTAGCCCTCACGAGTTAGTATTTAACAATGTTTAACGATGCACAACAGCAGACAGAAACAGACACAGCTCAGCCCGAGGCATTTCTGTGACGTAGTGGGTGTAACCCTTAATAAAATATGGGTTACATTATTTCATAAGGGTTACACCCACTATGTGACAGTAATGCTGAGGAACGCCCAGGGCTGACACACAACTGTCCCTGTCTGCTGCTGTGCATCATGAAACAGGATTCATTCTCATTGGTGAGCGCTGACAAGTTTTTCTTACATTTGTGATCATGTCGGCACTCAATACACTTGTAAAGATTCTGAGTGAGAATGCCACTTCTTTTGTTTGATCAGTTGTGTGTAGCGACATTGCTGCTCTGTTATGTGCAGGCGTCCCTGTACAATTTTAGTTTTTTTTCTTTTTCAGAAACTGTGTCTGGTTCCAACATGCTGCAGTTGTTTATATTACATAGCTAACAAGATGCTGTGGAGAGTCAGAGGTGAGGGGGTGGTGGGGGGAGTGTTTGCATGACAATGGGGTGGCCATGTTGTAGACCTCATTAATATTTAGTCTCAAACATCTACCACTGTGTGCCTATTTGAAATAGCTAAGTGGTAAAGCTTTTTATTGACAACTATCACTCCAAAATGACATATATGCTTCAGTGAGTTTTTTTTTTTGCCAAAAAAGGCAATTACATTTAAATCTTAATAAGTTACAACTTCAGTGCACTCTGTAGATGTGTACATGTAAATGGAACAGTGCATGCTAAATTAGGCCAAGGCGTAGTGTGACATTTAAGCAATTTTAAGACTTGAATTCATTTTTATTTTAAAATAGAAATGTCTAGATGAATCTTTCTACCAGGGTTTAAAAGCAGGAGAGGGTCTCTAACAGAATTAATTAATGAATAAATGAATGATTTTGTATTTAACTAACCTCAATCAGATGATGGACAAGCAATGCCTGTAAAAAAAAAACAAACAAACAAAAAAAAACATGTGCCAATGTGCCAAAGGTGCCAATGATACACTGGAAAAGTACATCTTACTCAGCAAAAGTGCACTACCATTTTTACCAAGAGCTTAGCTAAATATGACAAAGAAGTTTGGCGGTTTGCTTCAGAAATGACTGTTTGAAACCACTTTTGCAGTCAAATACAACCAAAGCTGAACAGCATGAACATTTGCAGGATGTGGAGGCGACTGCAATGCAGCGGCAATCCACTAATTGTTGTTTCTGTGGTTCAGCTCTACATAGTCACCATTCACAATCTCTTAAAGTTAAACAGTCCCCCTGGTATTCCTTTGGTTGTGAATCATGAGTCACATGAACATTTTTATTTTAGTTTTTTGGGGGGGCATATTGCTGCATGCTTGGGTTTTTCATTGAGAGGTCACTGTTTGGTTCATACTCAACCATGTTAGCCCTTATTATGTGTAAAAGTGCATATATAGAGTTTTTGGATAAAGATAAATCCAATCATTATGAGTGATTAAGTCACAACTAATTGCCACAAGACAAGTTTATGCATTCATGTGTTTTAATGGTGTGTAATGTATGAATGTGGCAAAAACTGATTAGAGTAGAAAGCAGCATAGTTGCCAGCAACAGTTATGCCAAGTTATATCTATCTTTACTTCAGGCTAAGATTACAAAGTATATTTATAAAGTCAATATTTCATATGTGCAGGGTTTCAATTACGTACAAGAAAAAAACGTGGTTACAACTTTCAAAAATTTAAGCTATTTCCTAATTTAAAAAAAAATCTAGCTGGTCAGCTAAGTTAAAGGAAACTGTGATGAAGTGGTCAATATTGGTATTGCACCGCAGGACGAACTCACACACACTGCCACACTAACTCTTTGCAGCCATGAACGGGTACTTACATGATCGGTACATGTTAACTATCCAGCATTTGATACACAGATCACTGCAGATCACAGATGCAAAACAAGGCTAAATTGCACTCAAATGGAAAACTTGAAGGGTGTGATTGTGCTGTGATATCATTAGGCAAAATGTCAAGGTCACATATCCTCAGCTGAGGATCACCACTGTGTATTGTGTATTGTGTGCCATTTAAAAGTACTGAGTGTCTGGCTGTTTACCTCTGTGAAACCAGAGGCCCATGCCAGAATAGGACTTGTGTAAGCCAGCGGGGCCTGCAGAGCATCAGCTAAACTTTCTGCAGAGCATCAGAAGACACCAGCATGTTAAGCCAAAGGCAGTGTGGCCTGAACTGCACAGAAAGTAAAGCATCAGTGTGTTATATTGATTCAAGTAAGAACTTGGTCAAGTCAACAGGCAGGAGGCGCCTGTATGTAAGAAAAAGGCTCAGATTATCACTGCAAACATGACATGGGAAAATATTCTGAATTTGCAGGAAAAAAAATACTTTTTTTTAATGAGGAAACAGCAACAAGACAATTGTATTAGCTTTTCCTCTTCTATCCTCTCTTTATTCCTTTGTATCTCATCCTTCCTTTTTTCATCTTTGCTTCTCATTAATCTTCTCAACCCATCAGTTTTCATTATTTATCTTAATTGCTTATTCCATTACATTGTATTGCACAGATGTCAACTCTGTGCATCTTCTTCTGTTTGCTTCCTCTTTTTTCTGCCCCAACTTTTATCTGCCATCTCCAGCCTGACCTTGTTTTTCCTCTGGGCCCCTTACCTCTTTCTCTCCTCTCCCTCCAGTATCTGGCCTTCTTAATTCTTTTCTTGTTCTTCTCTCCTCCTCTGCTGTCCTTTCCTTTCCCTATCCCTCTGACAATGTTTTTGATCAGTTCTATTTTGTCATTTGGATTCTTTCTACATTTTTTCTCCTTGTTTTCCACTCAGCCTTCCTTTTTACATCTCTTTCTCTTGCTCCACTCTCTCTTGACAATCGACAGGCCCTTCTTTTGTGCCATTTTTCAGGCAGACAGCCTCTGATTCATGTGCCCATCATCCCGTCTGCCCGAGGGCCATCGGGGCCAGGCACAAAAGACGCAAGCAGTCGAGCATCTCTCCTCTCTCTGCAGTCGTTTTCATTGCTCTCTTCCCTGACTTGTGTCTCTTTCTTCTCCTCTCATTGGCCTGTCATTCTGTCGTGCCTCTACTGTAGGTCTTGCTCTGTCAGTTTTCCCTCTCTGTCTGCTATACACCCTCCATTCATCACTCACTGTCTAATATTTCCCCTTTATCTGTTTGCTTTCTTTTCTTCTGAGTGCCTTCATCTCATACGTTTCATTTTTTTCTCCATTTTTTTCTGCTGTATTGCACTTTCTGCACTTGTCACTCATCATGTTCACATAACAGAGCAAAGAAGAATGTTTGGCAGTTTGAGAGATTATTTACAGAACTGAATTTATTTAGATTTTCCGGTCTGTCGGAAGAGAATGGTTAAAGCTAAATAAGATCCATTTCATTGTTTATGGAATGAGATTCTGGCTTCGTACGAGGTGCTGACTTTAAAATCTGGCAGTGGAACCAGGACCAACCTGAACGTTAGACCACATCAACATTTCAAAACTTTGACGAAAGGTGGAGGTCGCTACAACACACAATGAAACTGACTCAAAACAAGCCTAAATGCAGAACTGTTAGCCTATGATCTATAAACTGTGGTGACTGAAGGAAGAGAGTTGGGCTGGATATGTGTCAGTTTGGATCAGTTGTTGGAGACATTAGCAGATATAATCTAAGTATGTTTAATTAACTGTCCATCACTGGTAATGTCTGAGCATGTGTTTTTGCAGCAAACCTTTGTGAAGTAGTTTGTCAAAGACAATTCTATTTACACCAGATGCTACAAACCGCTATTTTTAAAAATGATTAAAACCCTTCTTAAAAATGATGCACTTTACCAGTAGTCGAGGAAACATACATAACATACACCCCTTCCTTACGCTGGCTCTTGAAAGTAGTTCACAGTAAAATACTTTGTGCACACTTGTGAGCGGTTCCAAATTGTTGTGAAGACACTTTTATCAAAAATAAATTTTGTCTACTCGGCCCTGCTGTTCTCTCAGGCTGGAGAGTGATGGAGCTATTTGTGCTGCTTTGTGCAGCCAACAACAAAGCAGTTACTACATTTAAGTCATAACTTTAACAAAATGATATTGGTTCAGTTGCTTGCAATAAATAAATAAGCACCTTTGCAAAGTAGTTCCTCAGCGATGAGTGAAGATTAGGGGCCAATGCTATTCAAATGAGACTGCACAGAATGTAGCAAACTGTGAACGCTATGTTGAGTCTCATGTTTTTGATTTAGGCATCTGACAGAAAATGACTGTTTTGTCTTCTTTTAGCTGTGGGCAATCCAGAGATCCATGAGTACACATGCACCAAAAAAGGCACAAAAGTAGGCAAAGCTTGAATGAGGTACTTGTTAACACATATTATTGTCAACCGCCTTTGCTAGATGATAAGATAACATGGCAGGGAACCATGATTTCAGCAAATAAAATGAAAATACAAAGATAGATAATGATATTTCCATCTTGTAAATATTAATATATTTCAGCAGATATGTGTAAACAAAGACCCTCTGGTGGCCTAGAGGAAGAGTCGGGGAAAACCAAGAAAATCCATATGATTCCCTTCCAGTCCATAAACCATTTGTCGAGATACATAAAGGAATGACATTGCTTGAGTCATGTGGTTAGAAAATGTTTAAAAAAACATACAGACATGATAAGAATCTCCTTGACAGCTTCAGTGATATATTTATCAAGCTATGTGCATAAGCTGACCTAAAAAGTGACTCCCTCATTTAAGCATGAACGTGACATATACACACTTCTGTTAGGAATGTGTGTGTGAGAGGGGTCCAGGAACAGAGCTGAGAAATACACTTCAAAAGAGGATGTCTGCATCGTCTGTCATTGTCTTTCATTCCACAGTTCTTCTCCATTGCTCCATCGATCTCTCTATCTTTATTAAAGCTATTCATCTCCTTGCATAATGCTCACTGTGTGTGAGTGTAATTTGATGATGTTTCTCAGATGTTTCTTAAGTTATTTTGGCGGGTGTCACTTGTGAGGTAGAGTGGTGGTTGATTCTGTTTTCTGTCTTCTTTGTTTGTTGTGTGTGTGTGTAGTGTACAGCAGAGAGAAAGTGTGTATGCCATGTCATGTCATGTCTTGCATTACAAGATGGAGAGCAGCCATAGTGAAGGACAAGCATTTCTCATCCATTTATGAGGCCGTCAGCATGAAAGCCAGCCAAGCATCCTAATGACCTATGACTCAACTCAGAGAATAATCTGACACACACAAAGACACACACATGCACAGACACAGAGTTGAGTCACACAAAGTTCACATGCAGCACAAACAGTAACACACAAAAGACATCCATACTCACAACACAAGACAACATCAGGACCGCATGTGGTGCTGCAGCTCCATAAAGAAACACACATGAGCCCTCTTTGCTGTTGTTAGCCCTCGTACGTCAGTAACCAGTAACAAATGGTGACAAAATGGGCTCCAAAGGCTGTGACAGCTGTATTGAAGTTGGCAGAGTTAAAGCTGGCAGCTTCTGATTACTGACTTCTGATTACTACGATGACACAAAGAGTCATTTCGTGGTGTTTGTGATGCTCAGAGCGGAGTATTTTCAATTATCACAGCGACTCCTTTTCTAATGGCTGTGTATGAGGAAAAGGCACAATTGTCATCATGTGACCTGCACATCCTGCTCTGACCACTTTTTTTGCTCCTAAATTAGCTCACAGACCAATGTTGTTTGTGGAGGCTTTGTGTTACTAAAACTTCAATTAAAGAGTCCTGTCACTCAGTCTGTTTGTGTGCAGCGGAAAAACTCGGATATGGGTTGCTCGTCTTTGTACCAGAGGGGATGCTTAACATTTTTGCTGGCCTACATCAAGTCCTTCCAAATGAAACACTGGGATCTAAGTTGTGAAAATATTTGTCAATATCGACCATAGCTAAAAAAGAACACAGCCACAAGGCTACGCTAGCATTTGACCCTGCCTGCGTGGCGATTCAGAAAACACATTATTCGGGCTTTTGGGGTCCAGGCTAAAGGCATCTAATACCAACACTTTGCACAAACATCAGAACGGGGAAAAGTTTCAGCTATCATACTTCTTGGGTATGGCCGTGCTGTCTAAAAGAAAGAGGTAAGGCAAGGTAGCCCTTATAGTACATTATATGTGCAATATTTTATAAGCATATATATGGAAGGCAGATTAAGCTTAACCTAAACACACCAGGAAGTATTTCATTTCAACTTTACTTTGTTAAAATTGTGTAGCCTGTTTCTCCCTGCTTGCCATGCATCATGACTCTCTTTTTAAAGTGTGACTTTAGTGCAAGAACCTTTTTGTCCCCTTAATAAAACATCTTAAAATACATAAAACTTGGGGAAAAAAACATTTCACATAATGTGAATACATTTTCACAGAATAGTGTCTCAGTTTTGAGTACAATAGCAGCATGCAAACATGTAGGCCGCACAGTTCTCCAAAGATGTAAAGGCTGTCTGTTCTTCACTGCCTTTAAAGAATAAAAAGATAAGGAAGTAAGATTTTCTTGTGTTTTTTCCTCAAAGCAGGATAAATCCTCTGCTGTCCTCTGAAAAACAGCATCGTTACATTTATTGGAGGAAACATAATGCAATCAAAGTTATTATAAACATGAAAAAAGTGTCAATATACACTCAAAATGTTAGACACATATGAGGTGAGTCATAGTAGCATACTGACTTGCATGAGACTGATCCGTTTAAGCTACGGAGCATCAGTTATCCGTCATCAGTCCAAAGCTAAGCTTCGTCCATTTCATTTTAGAGATTTTCTTCAAAAGCAGAAAAAGAATCTGAACCATTAGTTATTCAAACATCACCTGCTGCCTGATTTGCATATATCTGTAGCTTCCAGCGTGTAAAAGTTTGCAGTCATCCAGGCCATGGCACATCTTTTCATTTACATGTGAAAGCCTCCCCCAGCCTTGGGGTCAGGGTTGTCAACTGCCAAGCTTCTCTCGGCTTGAAAACATCAGCTCCTGGCAGTTCGTGGGCTGCAAACAACTTCCAGCAAGCAGTTATTAACCTGAACAAAAACGTTGTTTCTTGATCAAAATCCAACTTCCATGAAGTAACAGATGAAATCTAAGTCAGCCATTTTACATTTGTTTTGAAAATGTTGTGTATTTTTTACAGTGGACATAATATAACAAGCTCATTCAAGAACGGAATTCACATTTGATCCACCTCAGACACATTATATCAAAGAATTGAATGATTTAAAGTTGTCGAGCCTTTGAGCCTTTGAGTCATCTGTCATGACTGTATATAGGCTCTGAATTCATCATGAATCACACTTTTCTTTAAATATTTGACAAGATTTTCTGGCCGAGGACATCTTAAGTCCAATTAACTTTCTTAGTTAAAAGTCATTACACCCCCCACTGGCATCAGGATGCAAGCCTCAGGTAAAAACCATCTTATGATTTATACAGCTTTTTTATGCTGTGATCTGCAGTTCATAAACAGAAACATGAAGAATAATTAGTGGGACTTTCTGGCACACAAGCTGACATAAGAAGTGGCGTGAACTCACAGTAGAGTTTTGAGTTGTGTCAAGGAGACAAGCCGACACTGAGCCTGAAGTGTGCAAGAGTGCAAAGGTTTGCTCATTGCTGCTTGCACCTTTCACTACTTTTGCTGTGACTCGTGTTGTACAGTACTTGGTATAAACAAATGAGCTTTGAGCATGCTGAACCCCTTAAGGATTTCAGTGGTAAACACTTTTCAACATCATAATCAGAACGCTTTCATGTTTTTAGAGTTGGTTTGCAAACCTTGACACTGACCTGAACAATAAAACAAATGTCTCTCCTTTGCAATGTTTTTTTTTCTCAATAAATTTACAAAATCTGTTTCAAAAACTGAAGTGATACACTGAGTTGTGAGTCTGAAGCTTAGGCATGGAAGTGAGGAATGACACAGCCCATGACTCAACTGCAGCTTTTAAAGAGCAATTAACATGAACATGTAACATGAGCCACAGAGCAAGCCTCATCCGGACCATTGTTGCAGTGTTTTTTATTAAGATTCTCCTATTCAATATTTTCTGTGTCAACTAAAGCAATCAAGAAATCATCAATGTAATCAACTCATTTTATTTCATTTAATTAACAGTCTCTGGAAAATGCAAGAAACCCTAGAAATTAAACAGAGAATGCATCATGACTTCATGGATGTGAGATATCAGAGTGTTGTGTCTCCTAATTTTCTCTCCTCTTGTCTCTGTCTGTCCGTCTGGGGATTTAATCGATCTTTGCTGAACATGAGTTTGTTTACTCCTCAGGATTAAGGAGTAGCAGTGAGCATACTGAAGACATAAATTCCCTAATCTTTTAATCAGCTGAGAATATTTATGATTTTGCATGTAATTATGGTGTTTTGCATGATGGCTATTTATGGTGGAATTAAAGCTGTGCATGTTCTGTCTGTGTATGTATTTCATGTATGTGTTTGGCAAAATCATGCGTGTTTGTGTGTGAGGTGAGATTACAGAAGCACAACTAAAAAGTGTTATTACTGCAGAACACAAAACAGTTTATCTGACTTTAGCAGCTTTCAGTTTAAAAATGACACTTGAGCGAGGCTGGTCGCTTTCACAAAAACATGTAAGCTTTTACAATGGGAAAAAAAAACTGCTATTACTTGAGAAGTGTGGTTACTGATATGGCATTATGGAATGAAAAATCCCTGTCTTGAAACTGTTTAAGATATTGACACTGACAGATCATTTACAAGGCCGCTGGTATAAGTGTTAAGATGCTAATGCTAGCTGTGAACACAACTTGCATGAAAAAAGCATAAAAATGAAGACTAATGATGGATGTTGAGATCACATGACCTTGTTTAAATGTCCCACCTTTTAAAATAACTAAGCACATGTGTCTAAGAGCACAACACACGTCAGACAGTAAGCATCTAAACTGTTTTGTTAACACTTAGATATTTGTTTTCTCTGCCACCGCCCAGCTTCTCTCTTTTTCATCTTCCTATCACCTTTAAACAAGCTGGTTTCCAGCAGCAGCAAAGATTTGTTGTCTCGTTTACAGTGGGTTCATCAGAATTCTTTCAATAATGACATCTGTATGGGTTTATGGCAGGGCTCACATTATCACTGGTCAGTGGCAGGTGCCAGTCACACACACACATACACAAAAAAGTGATCATCAACCACCCAAAAGTAAAGCAGACCTACAAACTACCAACTTAATGCAAGATAGTAGCATAATTGACTTGACTAAACAACATTTATTGCTGATATTAAAGCGGAAAAAAAAAAAAGATTGATGTTAAATCCAAGATCAGAACCAAGGATTAACGATTAATTTGCTTCAGCCTCAGTCAGACAAAGGCTGAAAAGCCAGGCAGACAAAAAAATGAAAAAAGAGACAGGCAGGCAAACAGAGATAGAAGGCAAATGAATGCACATTTGATATTCAGTATTCACAGAGCCGTACACAAACCAGCCACATAATCAACCCACACAGGAGAACAAACTCCAAGTATCTGAGCCCTCTGCGGCCTGCTGCTGCTGCAATAACCAAGCAGACACAGCAGTCAACAAAACAAGCAGCAACAACAAACGCTACTCTTGGTAAGGACCAGATATCCAGCATTAATGACAAGCATCTGTCATCACAAATAACAAATATGAAACACATTAACAATGATTTGTCATGCAGCTGTCAGTTTGAATCCAACCCAGCAAAAATGACAATGAATCCATTGTAGTTTACAGGAAATATCCAGGATCCAAAACCTCCAATATCTAGAACATGTTTGAACGCATTTGTCATAATTAAGTCACTCCCACTAGTTTCATTGTGATCATCATTATGTTCATCATCATCTTCATCTTAATCATCATTATCATCATTGCTGCTTGACCACAGCAACATACAGGTTGCTCGACTGGTCGTGGAGCTCGCAGCAACGGTTTGCCCAATGTGCAGGGTTCAGTTGTTAAAAGAATGAGAGGAAATTAGTGAGAAGAACACAGGAGGCCATGCGATTTCCTCTCAAGCTCATATCCCCAGTCTATTAATCACCAGAACATGGCCAGCTAGCTTAAACACTAGAGAAGTCAGACACAATTCACAGGTCGCGTTCCATGAATGACGTACATGCACCGTGCAGACGGAGAACGTTATCAAGCAAGACAGGGAGCAACAGAGAGGCAAAGACAAGGTGGAATACAGATAGGATCTTATCATGGAGAAAACACTGATACCTTAGGAACCATGAGAATGAGGTGTGCGGCCACTGCCACATGCTTACCAGTTGATGCGCTCTCTTCAGACCAGAAACCTGATCCAGGACCTGTTCGGGTTTGGATCCATGTGTAACTCATATCCAGGCCCTGCTCTATTATTATGGAGTCATCTAAGACTGTATGAAATATTCGTGTGGAACTGAGAGGGCAGTCAAACAGTGATGACAAGACAAAGTGCATCTAACACTAATCATTTGTGGACATAGTGGAAAGTTTAGAAGCTTTAGAAAAACTTTTTTAGAGTCTGAGTAGACTAAACAAGATCAAGAAGAGTAAATAGTGGAGCAATATTTGTCAGCTGGCCAGGAACATGACTCCAAATGGATCCAGATATCGTCTTGTGTAGCCTGGTAGTGAATAGGTCAGTGTTTTCAAAGAAAACATGTGAGATATGAAATAATTCATAACAATGTTGCAATTACATCAAAGACACGCAATGAGTCATGTTGCAGTGGCACAAAGTGGGTGAGGTGTGAAGTGCACTTGCGTGTCTGTGGCCTCAGGTCTAGAATCAAAGATTTCATAACACCCACAGCCAACAAGCCGAAGACAGTCAAAACAAGCCCATCTCAAAATCTCGTCCTTACAGTTATTAAATTATCCAATTAAAAACAGAGATTATCTCCATGGATAATCTTACTGAGTCTCTATTTTACTCTGCACAGCTTTCATAATATTTGTTAAGCATGGAGAATGAAAAGTGACAGTTTTTCAAAATCTGTGTCCTCTATGGTTATACTGAAATTGAGATTGATTTATTGCAGCTTGGGGGGGGGGGGGGGGGGGGGGGGGGTTTTAAAAAGGTTATTATTTTTTTAAAAAAATTAAAAAAAAAAAGATTTGAAAAAAAAAATGTAAAATACGAAAAAAAAAAAAAATTTTGAAAAA